>JAEBDU010003856.1:0-11073 GCA_016802625.1 Heliconius numata | reverse complement strand
TTAGGTCGTGTTGTCTTTTTAAACGTAGCGGGATTTGAAGCCGGGACGGAGAGGAGGAAGGTGGAGAAAATAATATGATGACAACAAATTAATGACGATCGAATTATTTTTATGTCTTCGTTTTAGCAAGACGAAGTAAGGCGTTAAGTTCGAAAGCGGAGAACGAAGTGTCTGAACACTCTTGCCTTTCCTATACAGGATACAGCGTGAAGCTAATATTTTGAAACGAAATTTATCTAAAACAATACAAAAAATATATCTGTTCCAATGAAATCTACACTATCGGCAATATCTGCACTAAATCTATCGCGTTACAATTCAAATAAAAATTTTCAAAAATCGCAAACTTTATTTGAAAGCTTGCAGTTCATGAATACATAAAAGAAAGTGCTACTCTAATTTTTCAAATATTTAGGACAGTCCTTACGGTTTCCAAAAGTAAGCTCAACACCGCTCTTTGTTATATCAGAGCCGGGAAATGAAGAGGTGGAATTGAACCCACAAGCATCGCATTGACTGTCAGGCATCTGTCCCACTACGCCACCATAAGTAAACCAATAGTCGTTGTATTTAAGTAAGCACGTGTCTACTGTGCCATAATGGTGATTAATCAGATTAGATCAGTCACCTATCTATTTTATACATTTAAATCTGTCAATTGTGGGTTGTGGTTATGTATGGATCTACAAATAAATTAACCACAGACAGACGAATTAACCACATTTTTTGCAATAGATGCCGTTGTGATACGGTTGTATTCCTAATTAAATAAATTATTTTTTTAGCTTTAAGCTTTATCCCGCCAATAGCAGAGAAAACATAGTGCTAAGACACCCCGTTCCCTTTCCGGCATCAATTTTTCGATAAGTATATTGTGAGTTGAATAGCAGAGCTCAACGCCGCGCTTTGTCTTTTACCAGAGCCAGGAAATGTCCCCCAAAAAAAAGTCCCCCGAGTGACAGTGTGAAGCTAAGTGAAGTGTGATTCCACGGTGTATAAACTAACGAAAAGTGTTGTTACTGAACTGTCGCTAGATATTATCTGCCTATTTTAATTTAATTTAATTTATATTGACATACAATTTTAATTTTAATTTATATTGACATACAATTTTAATTTTAATTTATATTGACATACAATATAATACACCGCGCCAACTGATTTACTTAGTTTATTCATATCTATATACTTATAATAAAATCGTAATGTATCGATGTCTGTACTTGGCAGATATAAAATAACATTTAAAAACTTAATAAGACCAAAAACAATAAATTTGAATATATAGATATAGACATTGTTCTTAAATTAATCTTATTATTAGAAAACGAGAGTACCTAATGCAGGTTAGTAAATTAATAATTGTTTTCCAACGTGGACGTGTCTCTAATTCTAAAAAATCCAACAAATATTCTTAAAGGTAAATATTGCCACCCTACATAAGAGAATATGCTTATGTCTCTCACCAAACAGCGGCCTGGCAAACACTAGCCTGTATAACCTTAATTTAGTTCACACCCAATAAAATTTACTGAAATAAGATTTTACAGATCTAAATGTTCGTATTGACTCAACAGGATTCTCATTAAATAAGTTTCAAGGTTGGAAAACTTATTAAAACTTTGCGTTTGCCCTCCCCGACTCAAATGTCACGTAGATATATTCATGAGATACTAGAATATTTTGAAGTTACGGTACTAACAATAAGTATTCGTAGCGCGGTCAAAATTATTAAGTTATTAAGCTTTTGCTTTTGTTTTATGTTGGGACGTAAATTTTAATAAGGTTTTGTGAAACCAATAAATTAGTTAGGAAACTAAAATTGACTAAATTGGAGGCTGTCATGGTTACGGCACAAGTCGTGGTTTCGGTTTCCAATCGGAAGAATGAAATATTTAATATCGTTCTAATGACAAGACAAAGCGCGGCGTTGAGTTCTTCTACTCAAGAAATCTTTCAGCCTTACGAAATCGGTGGAAAATGGGCAACGGGCTAGGACCGAAGTGTTTTAACACAAGGTTCCTAAGTTGTTCTTCCTACTCTGCTTTGTGCAGCGTGAAGCTATAAAAAATTGATTTGCTTGATTATGTATGTCCAGTTTTAATAAAACGTACTAGACAATGGATTTACATTTAGCCACACAAATAAAATTTAAACACTATTAAAATAGTTTGAGACCGTTATGGCGCAGTGATAAAATGTCTTTCCAAAAACAGCATCTGACTGCAAACGAGCCGGTTATAGATTCGAGTTTCAATTGGAGAAATAATAATAATAATTATCTCATCTCTTGCTCTTATATGACAAAGCGCTGTATGGAGTTTCGCCATTAATAACCAAATGTTTCGAAAATTCGTCAATAAGTGGAAAACAGAGTGTCTTATCACTAAATGCGCTATGCCTACGGCTATATATGGGATACAGTATGAAGCTAAAAAAATGTTACCAAAACTAAAATATAATTAATCTATATTTTTCAAATATCATCAGTACAATGCATTTCTATTGTAAAATAAACTTTCAACATTTTTTGTTTGTTGTAGGTAATATCGGTCGATTCTAGAACTCGTAAGCAAAAAGAACATAGCATTACAATATTGCGTGTAAGCTTTTGGACCGCAATGCGTCACTTCATAGTAGTCCAACATATTAATTATTATTACAAATATTGTTTTTCTTTATAAAATGTAAAATTTTATGCCAAATTTGACCCTGCTTCGATTGTAGTATGAAACCGTTAGAGATTTAAAAGTTCGCCGATAAGCAAATTAACTAAAAAACTAACTAATTTGAATTAAATAATAACTCTACTTTTTTAATTATGGCGTAAAAATGTAATATTAATTAGAAACGCATAGATTTTTATGGTTTCTAATACTTGTTTGTAAGTAAGTGAAGCGAATTTCTGATAAGAGCTCGAAACATGTAAGAAAAATCAATCACACTTACATCCTTGATTGAACATGGAGTATTTTAAATCCATTAGTGCTATATTTATATCGTGTATTGTAATAAAGGAAACAGCTGGTGTTGGAGAGAAGGCGCTTCAAGCTTGTGAAAATTATGCTCTTAATATGCTCGAGTGTCATAATATTTTATATCCAGAGAAAAGAGTTCGTGTTCCTATAGACTTGTTGCTGTTCCCTCATATGGTATTGATAGGATTTCGTAAGAAAAAACAAGATACGGCATTCTGGAAGTGCGGTGGATCACTGATAAGTGAAAAATGGGTGCTGACTGCAGCTCATTGCATCGAAGATCCTATTTTAGGACTAGCAAGTGTATTAAGAATTGGCACAGCCACATTTGAGTTCGACGAAGTTGATGATCTTATCCAAGAGAGGGACATAGAAGAAATTATACCACATCCGAAATACAAGCCACCTTCCAAATATAATGATATAGCACTGATAGAAGCAACACCAAATTTTGTATTAAGTAGAGATATAAGAATCGCGTGTTTAAATTTAAACGATGACTTGAACGAAACAAAGGCTACCGCAATAGGCTTTGGGAAAACTTCATCCACTGCGTACACTGGTAGTGAAACTTTAATGAAAGTGGATTTAGATATAGTCGATAATAAAATTTGTAATCGATCAGTGCGTTATTTAGTGAGACGTAAAATTTTAAAGTACGGAATAACAGAAGATCAAATGTGTGCTGGAGATTATGAAAATGGTGGAAAAGACACATGCCAAGGAGATTCTGGAGGACCGTTGCAAGTCATGGATGAGAAAGTGGACTGTGTTCATACGTTTCCCTTACACAGAATAGTAGGAATAACATCATTCGGTCGAGACTGTGGGAGGAAAATGGCGCCGGGGATTTATACACGGGTTTCAAAGTATATAGATTGGATAGAAAAAAATGTTTGGCCTGATGAAGTCAGTACGCCAGCCAGTCCTTGAATCATTGTTGTCATTGTAACTTGTAATAATGAATATGAGTAATTTATATACATTAAGGAATGCGCAGAGTAAATTTTAGAATAAATCAGAAGATTTTATTATTAGTGACTTTTAACAAAAAATGTAAATAAAAAATTGATATGTCTGAAATACTGGAGAACTACAGTATTGGGTATCATCATACCAGACTTATTCTTTTAAATTGTATTTAGAAGTTTAATAAAAATGTTCTAGTACTGATAAGCTTATCATCTAAATAATTCCTAATAGATGTGCAATTTCACTTATGAAATATACGTCAGAAAAAGGAAAATAGCACTCACGTGAAATAAAAGGGTAACATAAAAAACACGAGGTCGCTGCCACAAGGGACTGACAAGAAATACATGTTGATAGTACATTCGGGAACGAATGGATATTTTCAACTCGTCTTATTTCGCAGTTTTCATAGTGTTACAAAAATTGAAACTAATGTGCATATTTCATAATAATAGTTATCTATAGTTTCGTTAGATCTTAAAAACGATATATCTATATAAAAGTTCACAATTTACAATTTTATAAATTTCATTGTGCATCGTATATGTAATATGCATTCCTTTATTCAAGTTTTTGTATATACATATATAAAATAATATTGTTTTATATATATTTGTTAATAATTAAATTAAGTTTTGTCTTATAAGAGTTTTTAAATTTTAAATTATAAACTTATTTTTTACCGTGGCGTGGGTCTGCGCCACGGTAAAAATCCGCGTGTGTTCGATATCCGCTCGTGTAAAAATGACGGTTAACATGACTAATATAACAAAAAAAATTATAACTTCCAAAAACCTTTGTAGTTTCTACCATTAAAATAAATTCTCCACAATTTATTATCCGGCGTGTGCAAAGTTCATAATCTTTATTGTAACTAAAGCAATTCTCTTGATGTAACGCTGAAAAATAGACAATTAAAGTTAGAAGAAGTTTAAAAAGTCGCCTTGTTACGAGAAATACAATTTATAACTTACACAAGGTTTTTATTTAAACTTTTGCGAGACGGTTTTGTAATCTGCGTTTATATGAGATGAATGTTATATTCCAATATTAAATTTAGCATAAAATTAAAATTAAGTACCTATAAGATTTTTTTTCTAGCAAGTCATGTTAAGAAGATAAAATATATTTCTTACTTTAATTCTTAACACTTAAGTTCTCACATCACGCTAGGCAGAGGGAACTTGATGTCAAGAAGAATGTAGTATAGAGATGAAAAGTGTAGAATGTGTACAGATGGCGTAGTACACCCCAATTCAATACTTTGAGTATTGTATTAAATGGGTGGAGAAATGAAAGTAAATTATTTCTACATGTGGAAATCAAACTCAAAACTATCATGCTTACATTCTGTAAGTCTGTTGCCTTCTCATTTAAAATTTTTTAGGAAATGATCGAACCTACGAATTTTTAATCTGTATTTCTTAACTACCAACCAGTAGAAAATTCATGCACGTATAAAAAAAGATAACGAAAGAAAATTATGAATTTAAAATGTTAACCATATCTTTTGGCAAACAAATTCCTTTGAAACTGTTTTTCTTTAAGCTTCCGCCGGAAGTCGTTTCTCTATTAACGTTGTTCTTTATTCAGTTAATAGCTTTTGCTACTTAGCTTGTTTTTTCGCAATTTTCTCATAATATTCTTCTATGGTGTCTAGCCATGATTGTATTTTTTTAACAGAATCTTTGAGTTTCAAAGAGAATAGAATAAAAAAAATGTATAATACGAAATATACGCGATTAATTAAGTTTAAGATTTTTTTTATTTTCATGTTATATAAAATTAACCGATATAACCTCCATATATCATAGAATTCACAAATTATCCAATGCCATTAAACTGGTATTGTTTTATGTATTTATGTTTAGTGCTATATTTAATAAATAGATCCCGCCAAGGATTCGAACGACTCTACGTTGTATGCGATCAAATGGATGAAGCTGATACTGGGGTACACAAGCACCAGAGATGTGAACAGTACTCCATATGAGGCCGAACATAGGCCCTGTACAGGATCAAACAACTGAATAGCTTATGCACTTAACATATGGTTCATTAAATCCTTTTTAATTTTATTTGATTTTATTATTTTTATAGCGATTCCTCACATAGAAGGAACCTAATGGTACCGCGTGAGGCTAGCCGGACCCAGCAAGAAGCACAGTAAAAAAATAAGAATAATAAAATAATGTAGGTTAGCACTACGAGAGGATTTTGTAAACTTCCAACAGGAAAAAACTGTATTTTCCACTTCACGTCTTAAAGTCCACGGAAACAAAGTAACGACCGACGACTAGTCAAATATATCACAATATTCCGTAACTCCTGTAACTTTAATTTTGAATAATAATGTCTGCGGTGAAACTTCAGGAAATTATAGTCTTTAAGATAAGTGTCTGGTTTAATTAAAGGGTTTATTGATTTCGTCGTGTAATATGTATAATGAAAGAGAAAGCAAACATTACGTCATCTATCTCAATATACAAATAAAATTATACACCGTGAATAAACTTAGAAGAATGATATGTGAGGCGACTGTAAACATTACAGATTATGGATTGAATTCCCAGTACAGAATCCAGAATTCGGCAGAACATGGGGAACAGAAGTTTCTTAATAGGGATGAAGAGTCTTAACACAAGTTCCCGCGTTCCCTTTACCTACCCTACTACGTGCGTTTCACGCTGTATCCCGCAAATAATTCAACAAATGTTATTTTGTACAGTTCACTGTTGAGTTAAGTTGATTATGTGCTGCATTATCTTTAATATACTCTACCTAAACATTTTTTGCTGGCTATTTATTATTTATTAAGTACAATATTATATTCAGCATCACCTGTACCTTGCGTAGCAGGATAGGTACAAAGAATCTAGTGTCAATACACTATGTTCTCCACTTTCGGCCCGCACTACCTCTTGTCAAAGCAGGGATGACAATGATTAATAGCCCTTAGTTGGAGATTGAATTCACAACCACCGTAATTACAGGTATACGCTTTTCCACTGCTACACAATGGTATTACGATAGGAGAGTAAAAATAGGGATTTTATAATTTTCTCTCCAGCTGAAATCAGAGAGACCAGTTACAAGCAACCGATTAATATTTCATCACATCAAGTTCTGTAATCCTGTACTTAGTTCGAAGACATGGCCGTATCGTGTCACGATCACAATACATCTAACTAACATGAGCTCATACAAATATAATTGTCATGTTATATATGCATACGTTTATAAGGGAGAATCAAGAGACTAACCTATCTGTTCTAAGTTCATAAGATTTTATTTCATATGAAAAAAATTACTTTTAGATGTAGAGTAAAAGGGATTTCTTAATTAATTTTATAAATTATCGTAGAAACGTTAAAGTTAATTAGTATTTAACTTATATCTCTGATATGACCTCATACAATTGATTAGAGTACGATTACTTCTTAACTGATATTCTACCCATTTTTTATGTTGATTCTTACTATAATCAAATTATATATGGCAAAAGTGTGAATAAAAATAAATATTTTATTAACTGCATTGTCTCGACTTTAACTTACTATAGTATTAAAAATTTTCAAACCTATTTCAAATATTTATAATAATTTATTATTGTAACATATGTAATTTATTCTTTATGATTTTTATTATGAATCTCTTACTCTAGGCACTACAGTAAACCCACTTTATATTAAATTCGCCACCAATCTATCAGCCCAGCAAAGGGAATGCCAAAGATCAATATAAGATGCATTGCTAATTTACTGGCAGGTAACTGGTGAAAGACAAACAAGCTAAAACAACACACAGAATATGCAAATTAACTTAAGACCTTTGGACGTTGTCTAAGAAAACGGAGATGCTTGATGAAACGGCTGCCTTTGATAAGAAGGTCTTGTCAAAATAATTATTGTTACTGATACCATTCTCTTAATAACAGCATTACTATAAAAGATGGCTTTGCCAGCTATCGTAACAAATTTAAAAATAATTTAAAACTACTCTAGATGGTATGTATGAACGTTTGATTGTGATAATATTTATGTTTTTTGTCTATACACAATAAAAGCAACCCAACAAACACAAGTGCGGCGTTAAATTCCACCCCCGAATAAAACTTCCTAACTTAGGTAAAAAGTAATTAACAAAATTATTAAAGAGATATGTATTAAAAGCATTTTTTTCGTTTAAATTTCTGAAAAGTATTAATATAAGAAGGTATATATATACTTATAAGAACATTTTACTATAAATTTTGTTGAATAAAAAGTTGTGAATAAATGATTTTAATAAGAGCTACAAAGGAAGATCATTTAGTAAAAAGTATTTATTCATTTATTAACTCAGATATCGTATCTGCGAAACATATTGAAATTACAATGAGCTGTTAATCGACACAAAAGACAAACGATCGCTACGATTGCACCTGTAATATTATAGTAGTATGAATTTTAATAACAACTTGTCAACTCTATGTAATTTGCATATCAATACAACGGTAATCGGTAACTCGGAATGCGACATACGAGTATCTATCAGAATCGTGGTAATTTGCTATGCATTTATGTATTATTATAATTGTTTGTAGGGTTGCTACTCGATAACTTATTATTTAACAAAATTTTAAACTATATATAGATGACTGTAAATGATTATTAAATAATTTCATATCCTCACTCCGGTTACACGACAAAGCGCAGCGTTGTGTTTCGCAGTGTTTTATCACTAGTTTCTCCTAGCCGACCCTACTATACGAGGAATACAGTGTGATTCTAGATAAACATATAGGTTTTCCCTGGTTTATTAGAATTTAGGCGATAAAGTCACATAGGTAAAGTGCACACATATCCCTAAAACGGATATAAATTTGAGTGTCGCGAAATAGAAATCAGTTCCTTAGTTACCCTAAAAACTGAACATTATCCTTTTCGGTAACGAATCAACAATGCATTTGTGCGAGCAACAGTCGGCTTAAACCTTTAATACATCGCTATTATTGGACAGTGGTAATAAAACGATTAACATTTTATTGTCAGGATTTATAAATGCTTTGGTGCGGTCAACAAATAATTATATACATATTTAATGATAGATTAATAGTTATTTGTTGTATTAATATGTAAAATTAAATTACGGCCGTAGTGGCGCAGCGGCTACGTCTGACGGCAAACGCGATGGTTGCGTGTCGATTCCCACTCGCGGGAATGAGTTAGGTATATTCTTTTCCTCGCTCTAGTTACATAACAAATGGTGGCGAGAGTTTCTACAGCTTGGGCGAAAAATAGTTTTTTTTGCTATAGTTTTGGATTTAAACTATACCATCTTATCCGAGGTAAGACCAATTGCAGCGACAGCAGAGATACTTCCGTTTCCCACTTTCCGCTGAATTCTGGAACGGTACCATCGACGCACTTGCCGCGTTGCTTCGTTAGCAGAGTGACGAAATAAAAAATATTGAATTTCCCCGAGTGGAAATCGAACCCGCAAAGGTCGCATTTACACCCTTGAGCCGAGGGGCCACGACGGCCTCGGTTAAAACATTCCGTACAAAGTCCCCAATCCGACCAAGCACTATTTCTTAATTACCTATAGATTAGAAAATACTTAAAATCTTGCTTAACAAGCATTTTAATTACCCGCCGCTCGATTACGTAATTATTTCACATAATTTAAGCTTAATTGTGTAGGTGTTTAAATCACTTAGTAACTATAAAAAAATGTTTCACTCTATGCAGTGATAACAAAATGATTATTCTATATTGAAATAGTCATTTAGTAAAGCGACCTATCCTAAAAAATAATTATTTGTAATTTCCTTACAAATCTCTTCAAACCTTGCAAAGCTTGGGGCTGTAAATGTGATGATTGTGGGTTTTCGAAATCTAAGGAGTATGATGTATGTCCATCTGTCATTAATCTGATCGAAGCCTGCCAGGAAGGTATGTAGGAGGTATAGGTACGTCAAATGTACGTTAAGTATTATTTTACAGTAATGACGGTTTTTAAAAGACGCGGGTTCATATCCTGCTACGTTAATTTTTTTATGCGTTTCCTAAAAATATTCGTATGCCACTTTGCCTCTATCTTATTTACGTTAGTTAATGTTCATTCAACTCAATCATCGCCAAAGCTACCGGCGTCTTTAATCCCATAAGCAATGAATAATTAATACAAGTTCTTTATAGTGGTAATTAATGGAATAACGAGAGCCCATTTTCTTTTATCAAAAATTTGTGCGTAATTAGTATATTTATTATCTTGTCAAAGAAATGTGTTCTTAGGTAATATATTTTGTAAGATCATTTTATTATATACGAGAAAGATAGAAAGTTCTTTATTTAGATACATAAAATTCATTTATATGTATTAAGCTTATATTACATTGATGTATGAATAAGTAAGTAATAAATATATATTAATAGTTAACATTATCTCAAAATAGACATCATTTCGGTCAATCTTTATATGTTCCTATTGTATTTTTACTTTCATAGTTTCAATAAATATCTCAATGAATAAGAATTTAACAACGAAAACCCTTTATATACAAGAATTGCTTCTCCAAATGGAAATAATCAAAACGAGCAACAGTCTGTAACGAATCCCGGCAAATCCCGCTCCGGGATACAGCAATATAACTCATAATACTAAAATGGTTAGCGAAAATTGAACGATGAGAATCGCACTAAAACATTTATTTTTGACGCCCTTCAATATTTCCCCGGGATTGCAACGGGATTGCAGTCGACGCTTTGATATCCCTATTCATCTAGGAAGAAATATATTTTGAATTTCATTGTGGCTTAAACGTTTATTTGAAGTTAAAATATCGTCCACTTTAGTTCGAGGAAGCTATTTTATATTGTTGCTTTTACGTTCTTAAAATACGTTATTTACTTCAATGTAAGTAGTTCAGATGTACAGGCTTTTTATAGGATTTCGTTAAGCAGTAGGTTGCGAGTTCTAACCCTTTTTTAAGTAAAGTTAACAAAAATATATAAGCGACCGTTGTGATACACAATGTTTGACCGTAAGCATGACATATGTAGATTCGATTCCCATTGGGAGGAACGAATTATTTTCACCACCTCGCTCTGGTACCTAGAGAACCGCTTTGAGTTCCACT
>JAEBDU010003833.1:0-10161 GCA_016802625.1 Heliconius numata | reverse complement strand
TTATTTTTATAAAATATTCTGAATAAACGAAGTAGAATTAGATTATATTATATACCGTGCATGTGGTTGTGGCTATTCAATTTGCATAATCCTTTCAACTTTAAAAAGTTACACAGTTTATGTATTGGGGATTCACTTAAGTTATGTAAAATAAACGAAAAACTGGTAGCTTTCGCGTCTCGACGTAACGGTTTCGTTTTGTGGTCAATCAATTTTAACGCTTACATTTTTTTTTTATTAATTTATAATGACGCAACTTATCAGTGGTATAGTCGATTTGCGTTTAAAAATTATGTATTACTTTTTATTTTAATCTTAATTATTTAATAAAACCCGTATTAAATATAAATGTATGTTAAAATTGTATATACAATTTTCGTTTTAATTTACGACGATCCATTGTGTATATATAGCTTGCTTGAACAAATTTTAAATTATATTAGTTTGTAGAGTGCCATTATAATTGGTTTGTTAATATGAAATCTGAACTACTTTCAATATTTTATTTCTTAGTAAAATGGTAACCAAATTGACTGTAATTGAATATTTTTGGGGAATCATAAAAAATGTTGCCATATTGTTAGCAAATATTGGATCCTAAAAGGTGAAATTCACAGAAAAAAATGTTCATATAGTGATTCACGTTTATTAAAAAAGGGGAAGGTTTAAATCATTTTGGCATGGTATTATTTTCCGTGACGTCACCCCATGGCCTTCGCGGCCGGTTGTTGACCCCTTATACCGTTGCCGCGAATACTATATAGTACCTACATTTTTATTCATGTAACATAATAGTTGTTTGTTAGTGCATTGACAGTTTCAAACAATTATTTCTATTTATATAGATTTGTCGTGATATGGCTGTAATGTTGATAGTTTCGCTTTATGTTATGCCTTTGTTTAGGTATAAATTTATTGCGCGCCTTTTAACGTTCGTGTATTCAACTTATATTCAAGGTAGGCTTTAAACTTTTACGAACTTTAATCATATCTAAGCAAAGCAATTATTTTGTTCATCATTTTGAAATTTAATATTATAGTTTCAGCTTAACTAATTTTTATTGGGATTCGTATAGCCTTTTAAAATTATGTAGCAGATACTTTAACGAATATTATATATTACATCTAAAACGTCGTACTAGTGCAGTCATTACAAAATTTGGATTAGTAGCACGTTTCTCAAATTCCACATTTATCCATTCGGGAACTTTTGTTTCCGGGAAGTTAAATTTTGATTGTTTTTAATTTTCCTCTGAAACTGGACTATACTTTGTTCATTCGTAATCGACGGAAACTAATAATAAACGAAAGACGGAACATAATATTTACTTTAGATCTTCTGTCTGATCTATCTTTATCTAATCTTTTTCTACGCTTTCTCTGCCTACACTGCAAAATATAAGGTAAGTTTGGCGATAAAAAATAACTTCGATATCAAATAGCATTAATATTTCACGTCAACTTACCTAGATAAAATCGCAAATAGACTGGATTCTTAACTAAACGAATCAAGATTAATAAGGCGAATTAGCATTCAAGTTATTTGCGGAACGCTCACAATAAACATACTCCGCTTAGCTTATAAATACGTCCGGCTTAAATTGAAAGATTTAACTTCAACTAATTGTATAGGTAGGTAGGTACAGACGAAAATAGCATTGCAAAATACATTTTCTTTCTGCTTTTATTTAGTGTTAATAATTCAGATTGAATAAATACATACGTATTATGAATGTTTATTTACGTTCGAGTGTACTTGAGTTGTTAATTAAATTGTGGTTTAAAAGTTGATTTAGTTCTTGCGTGAGGGAAGTTTATGATTAGGAATTACTGTCTTTTATTCTAATAATTTAAAGAACGTTTCTCTTCTTCTACTTCTTTTACGTCGATTTAGGCGGAATATACGAAATATAGAAGAATTTGCTCTTAGTTTCTTTTTAATTGACGGTATCTTATTTTCACACAATCTTGCAATATTTTATAAACTATGTCACTTCTTCTAAATAATAACCTAGAGCACCAGGTATAAGCTCCTGTGGTGGAAATTCCAGTAATTTGTGTACTGTATGCAACGTTGGTATTGACTAAATTGGAAACTCAATAATGCTGTTCAGCATTCGGAAAAGTCTTTTACAGTTCTTAGAATCTCTTCAAAGACCTAAACTATCTTAACGTTATTAGATTAACACTTTATAGTTTATTGACGTAATAATATTAAGAAAAAGTCATTAAATTTAATCAAAATATCAAATAAACTAAATAATACAATAAACTATTTGCAATCATTTATTACAATGTCCACATTTTTTATTTAAGATAATATAGATATGTAAATATTACACTATTTGTTATGAAACGTGCTATCCACACTGTTTACATAATTCACTCAGCGGGCCTGTCTTTCTTTTTAAACACGCTGCATGCCGACTTGCTAAATGACTTGTGTTCACTTGGCCTTAGTCATGGCATTGTTTTTATTTTTATAATTGAAGATAATGAGCGAGGCCAGTCGTGCAGTGGTACAAGAGTCATTGTAAACGCGACAGGTTGTACGTTCGATTTCTTCTCGAGGAAATTAAATATTGAATACTTAATTTTTTTCGCTCTGATAGTCTGTCTTTTAATCTTCTAAATACGACGCTGTATGTATTGGAGTACGGTAAGTATAGAATTGTTGTATAGAATATTAAAAGATGGATGGCGTGTAAATTTGGCTTACATATTCTGACATCATATCAACTAAAATTAGACATTCAATCTATAAAAGACGAGGTGCCAAAGATTTTTTTAGCTCCATGTTTTATTCTGCATAATATAGCTGATATGCAGATGAAATCTAGGGTTAAGAATACTGTTCTTTAATTTTAGTTCAAATTCAAGTGGGTGCGTGTATGTTGAGTGGCGGAAGTTAACGCCTTTCTTTTCCTTATTTCTGTTCAGTGCAGGAAATGAAAAAAATATTCCGCCTGAGTGGGAATCGAACCCACTAGCATCCCGTTAGCAGTAAGAAGTGTGTGAAATGCCTGCCGAAGCTTACATTAAATTATATCTTCAGTATGCCAAATAAAATTTTTATATACCAAATAAAAAGTTTACGTATATTTTTATCGTATACGAATTGGTAAAAAGTAATGGAACTAGCAAGGGTCATCCTTTGTTCGCCTCAACTTATGTGCCTATTCAATAGGCAATATTATGTAATTGACTCAATGCAGCTCTTACCGGCTCTTACCCTTATAGACTTCCATTTTATGCATTAGCACAAACTGTTCTGAATACGTACTTCATACATTATCTACTTCTATTCGTTTACGAGTAGTTTTAATATATTTACATATAAAAGACGAAGCTTTATTCATAGTTTTTAATATTAAGTCTCATTATTTTCAATAAATATACAAGAATGAACTCTTTCGTTTAATAAAAGCATGGATAAATATATCTATGAGAACCAGCCAGCCAGCTAGTTTCTACATCGTATTTTATATAGTTATAAAATATTATTATGATTTTTATAAACAAACTCACACCGATGTCCTTGTAGGTGCTGTAATTAATATCGCAGTTCACACCCGTCTGTAATTAAAACTATACTTAGGTGAACCTTTTAAACCTTGTTTACTTGAAGGCTTTCAGTAATTCATCACTCAAAGCCTAAAGTATACAGGGAACTTTAAAAGATTTTAAATTTATTTTGGTTATTTCAAAAAGTACGTTAAAATCTAGATTTTAATTAACGTTTCAACCCAGAAATCG
Source organism: Heliconius numata (assembly GCA_016802625.1). NCBI lineage: Eukaryota > Metazoa > Arthropoda > Insecta > Lepidoptera > Nymphalidae > Heliconius > Heliconius numata. The sequence goes on along the minus strand of JAEBDU010003833.1, from coordinate 6,405 downwards.
ATAGAATACAAAATTTCGTTATGGTTACGTTAGTATGTTTATACTTGTAGATTTTATTTCTAAATGTTTAAAATGTATAAATTATAAATGTCTGTATTTCATTAGAAGACAAAATTATCTAATATGTTATTATTTATTTGTTCGCAATCCAAAACCGTAATTTTATATTTAGTACATAATTTTTTAAGTACTTTTCCACATAATTTTATTTAAGTTTTTTTTTACATAGAAAAAAATATATATCTATTTCAAAAATTTGGATTCTTGTTCTAGATCTTGGTCAAATAGAAACTATTTGTGTAGCGGAAATTTAATGCTGCTATCTCCGGACATTCGGAATTTGCTAGGCGTACCTGCTAGACTACTGAACTATTTCTGTTATTCGGCTGATATACTCGTTCATTTGGAAATGCAGTTGTACATGATGGGTTTACATTTCTTTTACGCAAATTGAAATTATTTTCAATTAATTTTAATAAATACAACAAACAATTTTAATAAATATGATTTTTTGTTAAAAATGTAACTGACATCTACAGTATCAGTATCATTTAAGCAACTGTTTAATTGTTAGGTAAATTAATCCATTATAACGCAAGTTGTCCCCTAAAAAAATAATAAATTATTATTGAGATGATTTAAGTTCCCTAAAATTACTGTCTGACTATAAACCATTGAAATAAAAGTTTAAAACCGATGTAAATTGTTTAAAATTATTAACGATCCCCGGTTTTCTGTCATGGTACGGCGCACATGAGTTCGTTGCTGGTCACCGAAGCATCCTGCATTCTTGATTGCAATGTCCTCATGGCATGAAAAAGACTCCTTACTATAGAAATGTAAAAAGACAAAAGAGATAGTCGAGAGCAGCAGACGCAAATTGCAATTTACATTTACTTGACAAGTTGAGTAAACAAACCACTGAGAAATAAAACTGGTGATAAATAAAATTAGCGTCGCGACCCGCCTGTGTAATCATTTCTACAGCATAAAGCAACATAGCTAAATGAAAATTAATATTATTTCATATTTTAATGAGCTTTTTGACTTATATTTAGTGCCTTCCTAAATTTATATCATTTTGGTACAAAGCTTGAATTAATTCAGGTATTATGCGACTCGACAAACGTGTCTGTAATACAGGGTGAGTCATATTGAACTTTCCGGTTTTGGAAGGACGTTGCACGAAGAAGGGAAGGAGTAGAAGGGTGGGGATGGTGTCATTAGACGCGCCATGACATGCAGTTTTAGTGTGAGCAATGGCTTGGTCGGGACAACATCGTGCGTTCGTAGTTGAAGAGTTTATTAAAAATGGCGGCTCCGTGATCACAACACAGCGTGCGTTCCGTTTACATTTTGCTATTGGTCGACGTGATCCGATACGATACTGGGCTGAGAATAACCCACGAAACCTACACGAACGACCACTTCACAGCCCTCGAGTGACAGTGTGGTGCGCTATTGCAGAGTTTGGTGTGTGGGGTCCCTATTTTTTTGAAGAAGATGGTCAAGTCGTCACAGTTACCTCTGCTCGGTATTGCGACATGCTTGAAACTTTTCTGAAACCGAAATTGGAGGAATTAACGCAGAATCATGACAACGATAACATCTGGTTCCAACAAGATGGTGCTACAGCCCATACATCCAGGCGTTCAATGGAAATCCTGCGACAAATGTTTCCCGGTCATCTTTCTCTGGGGTTACCTGAAGGAAAAGGTGTACACGCATCGTCCCCGAACCATCGATGAACTGAAGGCTGCAATCACGGAAGAAATCAATGCTATTCCGCTGAATATGACTCGACGAGTAATGGACAACTTCCGGGAAAGGCTTCAGCAGTGTGTGGTCAATGGAGGTAGACATTTACAGGATATCATTTTTAAAACCAACTAAATTAAAACTGCATGTTATGTGCTTTCAAACAATAAAATAATTTTTACTGCATGTCGCTTTGTTTTTAATACACACCTTATTGAAATCGGAAAGTTCAATATGACTCACCCTGTACTAATTTAGCTTAGTGCGTGGTGAATTTAATTTAATATATTTAAGTTTTAAGGTGAACTTATTAGATTTTATAGATAAAATACAAGAGAAATAAATAAGAGAAAAATATAGTTTTTAAACAAAACTAGCAGTTTTTCTTAATATCTCAAGTTATTGCTTAAAAGCAGATTTATTCTTGTCTAGACACGTTTGTATCCTTCTAGCTGCTATCGGCATTCCGGTCCTGTAAACGTCGGGTTGTCCAAGTTGGCCGCAATTTTCCTGCAACATTTATATTTGCTCAACTTATTCACGTGAAATATATTAAATTTATTAGAGAAATTCCTTGAAATACACCCACTTAGGTACAGAGATCTACTAAGTATTCGCTATTCGTTTGAGCTTTACAATTCTCCCGCTTGAACTTTCATTTTAAAGTAATTATAGTGACGTGAAATTTCTATTTCTGTTTTTCACAATAGTTTATTAATAGATTAATAAACTATTAATAGATAGACTTATTAGATTTTATAAAGGTGAAAAATTCGTCTTATTTGTTTTCTTCTGAAAATTCCAAGTACTATTGCACAAATAATCAAATATTAAATTTTGTTTCATGCTGACTGTATTCTCAAAAATCTCCTCGAAAAATCAATCGTTTTTATCCCGTCTCAATTCACGCATATGAAAAGCATAACACATTTTCCTACACTGTTGGTTGTAATCGATGGGCAACTAATTACTTTTCTTTAATAAATCAGCGAACTTTGTGAAGAGTCCTGTAAGTTTTTGCAAAGTACTAGTACGGGTTTTAGATAGTTTCAAAGAAGAAATAATCTCTTCTCTTGCAAAGCTTTGATCACGCTATCTCATTACTGTAGATAAATAGACTTGCTGATCTATTTAATAACAAATTGAAATTTTACTTATAATTAGTTATTTGGGTAAATATTTTTTTTTAATATTGTTAATAAACAGTTACTTAATATAATATAATTTATTAAGCTACGAATTATATAGACATTATGTAAGACTCGCCCTAGTTTCAATTAACATTTTAATATAATATTTATCTTCCGAATTAGATTAATTTATTATTATTATGTATAGTGTCTAATATTTCAAATTACGTACAAGGATATTTTTTTGTAGTTTAAATTATTATTTTTCAAAACTATAGAAATTCGATTTTAATTGCTTTCAGTACAGTGTATGCCAAATGATGATGGAGTAGAGTTGCAAAGTCTCGTTATCGAAGTATCTAGATGTCGATCCTCGCCAAAAACGTTGTAATGCAAATGAATTGCAATTGTACAAATGGATCTGACTTACTTTCATAAGCTATTAAGATTTTCGAGAAAATATTTTTGTACTCTAAACGCGATGGTTGTAGGTTCGATTCCTAGTCGGGGGAATGAATTATTATGGTACCAAGACAAAGCGCGGCGTTGAGTTCCGCCACTCAACATACAATGCCACAAAATTCGGTGGTAAGCGGGGAACGGAGGGTCTAACACTACATTTCCCCTGTCAAACCTGCTATATGCAAGATGTAAGGTGAAGGTGAAAAAATAAATAAATATTTTTTGGACAGCTCTAGCCTCCAAAACTATGTTTTTACCAGTCACATCGTCCTCTAAAATTATGATCATGTACATACCTTACCAAATTGAAGTGCAAATAATTTTCTCGATGATATACCGTCATAAATTACAGGTAACATCAATTTCCGTTGATTTCCGTTACCATAACACATCCACTTTACCCGCGTCTCCCTCATCTGATCGCCTTATTTCCACGGCAGCACGCCTTGCTCTACACACCGTACTCCGTACTCAGTTGTCAGTTCTCCACCGACTGTCGCCGGAGACGCACGTCCTTCGTCCTCGCTTACTTTTGCAGCCCTTTAATTATATCGGGAGTGATATTTTTAATGCCCTCGAAACGCATCTCGCATGTTCTAAAGTGTTTTCATTTTGAAACTTTATAGTGAAAAAAAACAAAACGTTTTGTGAATTTATGCCAGAATATTGTGTTTACAGTAATATCAGGTGAGTTTGTTTATATTATGTCGATCAGCTGTCAAATACCATCTTGTGTGAATTGTGGCTGGATTGTTATTAATTGATTCTTATTGAAAGGAAGTAATATTTTTATTTAATTAATTAGATAAACTCACTTCGAATATTATTAAGTAAATTGAAACGTTTAGTTTTACATAAAACGTGCTCTAGATGCATGTCTCTTAATATAATATGTATGGATTTTGTTATGCACTGAATAAAAATAGATTCTTTTTGCTGTTAAGTCGGTCATAATGATTTATCATGAGGCGTTTTTGTCTCACATTTTAATATTTAACTAAAAGCAAATGCAAAATGAGTGTTGCGTCACTAAAGTGCAAAGAGCTATAAGTTTTTGTTCAGGTGTTTGTAACAATAATAACCTTTAATCGTTTGTTTTTACTCGACATTACTTTAAATAAAATTAACATTTTCGCATAGAATTATAGATATTGTAAATTTTTTTATGGTTGCAATATATTTGGATGTATTTGATGTATACGTTTGTTTGATATCTCAAGATACGTTTTCAGATAAGATTATTTGGTGCGATGATATATACGATATCGCTATCGTATGTTATGATTTTTGAAACGAGAAATTTTAGAATGTTCTAGTTCCCATGTCTTCTTCAGATAAAATACTCTTGAGTTGGTCTTCTCATCTCATCTGCTTAATTATATTGTATATTTAATTTTCGAATCCATAATAAATTCGTAGAAACTGATTATATGTCATACAATATGGTTTTGAAACAGATGATAAGATATTTTGTCTATAAATATTATCGGACAGGATCAATGATGTGATAACAACAGTTCGGTGATTAAAATAATGATTATTTGTTTTATTTTTATAAGTTTTACATGTTTATGTAATCTATTATTGTACGTTTTTTTGATTATCACTAGGGTGCTAGGTATTACTCGTATGTCACGCCACATTAATCTATAAGGACCTTCTTTATGTATTTCAGGTTAGAGGGTCAATCGGTAAAACTATTAACCCTATATAAAAAAAATAAAACTTCACGCTTTTTTGGATTTAGCCAGAGAGAACCTAGTGTGAAGATACTTCGTTCCCATCTGCAAAATTTTTAAGATATTCCGTGTTGAGAGGCGAAACTCAACGCCGTATTTCGTCTACCAGACCAGAAAGTTAAAAAGTAAGAAAGTTTTTGATAGTTTAATGATGTCCTATAAATAAATATCAAGATAATAAATCATGCTCGGCCATAATGTTATTTGTATTCTATTCAAAAATAACAAAACGATCGGTAAAATCGTCCGTAACGTTCGAAACGATAATAAACAAATCATTACGTCAATGCCTCACATTAACAATTATTTTAGAAACCATACACCATAAACTCCTACGATGTAAACTGAAAACTTAATAACCAACAAGTCATTATATTTATATGAATAATGTATGAATCGTTCTTGTTATAAGTTTTATTATTTCTATTTTATTCGTATTTTTCAGATGATTTTTTTATATGGTTTAATTTGTAGCGCAAAATATTCTTAGGATAATAATAGTGATTATATCATTTTTATTTTTCAACAAATATGATGATAATAATTTAAGTATTTTTTTAATAATTTGTTATTATTTGGTATTTTATTCATACTTGATGCCCCATCGTAAAAAAAATATATTTTTTAAGCTCACTCGGCCTCGCTACCAACGATTAAAGCGTAAACTAATTCGACGTTTTAGTTTTTTCTGCTTGTTTTTCCAATATTCCACCGACGTACGAGTATGTGATGCATCGGTTTTGCGGGATACTAATCTCGTATCTTCCAATCAATCGCTCCACAAACGAACCAATACCGCAAAAACCACTTTTAATTTTACGTGCTACTGTGAGCTTTTATGTTAATTATTCATTTTGAGTAATACATTTATGATTTTGAATGTATATTTTTATATTGACACAAATACGTATTTTAATATAAAAAGTTTTACGTAATTTTTGTATTTCGAAATATATATATATTTTTTTATTTGATGTAATAATAATAGTGATAAAAGTGGTGGTGGTTGTGATGGTGATGATGTAACGTTCTTGACTAGTGCAGCTAGTGCACTTTAGCTCGATGTGTTTTTCGATATTTTGTATGTAGAGCTTATAAAATTTTAAATATATACAATAATTGGTAGGTTCATAATCACAAAACTAACGAATATTAAGTTCAGATGAACAAAAATAAACATAAATTTCATTATTGATAAAAAAAATAATTAATCGAGTTTACATCTATCACATAGTTCAGTCATGTTCGCCCTAACGCGATGAAATTCTGGAACTGTAGTTTAGAATATATTTTTCGTAATAGAAAAAAATATTTGA
>JAEBDU010003829.1:0-13559 GCA_016802625.1 Heliconius numata | reverse complement strand
TAAGTTTAAGTCATTGCGAAAGACGATACTTAAAGATTTAGATTTTGCTTCAAATGCTGATGAGGCAGTGATGGAAATAAATATAAAGAAACTGGAGGATTTTATCAACATCTATGAAAAAATAATTGACAGTATGAGATATGTAGGTCATGTAACAAAATTCTTGGTACGTCCACTCTATATTATGTAAAACTTTGAGTGTTTTTTGTAACAGAATAAAATTACATTTAATAATATTTGTTTTAAATTTTCAGATATTGATAGGCTTGCCATCGTTCTTCTTGTATATCTACTATTTTATTATTAAGCTCACAACTCAGTCTTATACTTCTCGCGTACGTAATAAATATATGATTATGTTTTTTATTTTACATTCTGAATGTATCTTTTTGGAAACCCAAACATACTCGTATATAATCTCATGAAAATTAAGGATAAATGGAAGTCATTGATTTATTTGATATTTTTATTATTGTATCTATTATATTTGTTGTATCTATTATTTGGGTATTATTGGGTATGATAGTTAAATAATATTGAGTTTCATCAAAAATGAATAGAAAGAAACATAAAATAATAATGTTTATTTACAGACTAAAGCTATCGTGGCTGATTTTACAATTATATATTTAGTAACATTGGTGACAGCAGTTCTTGTAGAATTAGGAAATGCAGAAATAGATAAAATCAAGACTTTCCTTCGAGCTCAATTAATTTATATTACATGTAAGTTTGATTAAATATAAGAATAAAAATAGTAGCATTGATAAAATATTTTTTGTTTATTCTGTTAAAATAATTATATTTAAAGCTAGTGAGAATTATGATAATTAGGTACACTTGATTAGTGGACATTGTGAAGAAAAGGCAACTATAAAGTCTAAAACAATTACAATTTAGACGTGCATGCCTAACATTAGGCATTCAATATACAATATTTTTTTTGTATTATTTCAGATTCACCGGCAAGAAATAGAGTAATTGATGCTCTTAAATACTTGGAGCTTCGTCCCTATAAATACTCCATATGGCGCATCTTCTACTTGGACATTTCCTTACCCTTGTTCATTATCAGTGCATGCACCTCTTACACTATTATAGTCATCCAGTTCCTTCAGATATATTAATTATGTATATATCTAATCAAGTTTTACTTTTATTTCCATTTTTAGATATATTCATAACAAGCGGAGCACCGCATTCAGGTTAAAATCCACGTTAAATGTAACATTCAGCTCGTTTGCCTTTTCTATAGCCATACCTAGAATGTGCCGCCCCTTTGGTGAATTTTTCAATACCGGAGGTGTTAGAACTCTCCTGTCCTCTCAGTTCACTTTTTCTTAGTGTAGTTGTCATATTCCAGGAGAGGTTTGGAGTTTTTCCCCGTATTTCCTCGCATGCCTTATGCGACACCAACAGTACAAGAGTGATCTATTCGGAGCCGAAATTACATGGCATTATGTATGGCATACTTAGCAAAAATTAACATGTTATGAACACCAAATGTCAACAACAACATATACCCAAAACAAAAACGATTTCACTCCATATAAATCTATAATCTTTCTCTCAACCAAAGAACTATGTAGTACTTAAGTTACTTAAAATTAGTTAATATAGTTAGAAATATTAACAAATTGTATTAAAACAATAATGTAACTAGTTGTAACGCTTACAAATGTCACAAACATCGACATATCAACTGACATAAAACGGAAGATGGTGTATTTGAATGGTCGCAGTTGCAAGAATTTTAGTGCATCATATAAAGAATTGCTTGTATGTTCATCTGAAATACAAAAACAAATGTAAAAACAATATTTCTCATATTTCAATTTAAAACAAAAAAAATGTCATTAACTTTGCATGTTACTCATTTTGTGTGTAATTAATATAAGTAAATAAATATAATATGTGTGTAATGTTTTTTTCTATGAAATATAGTTTTAGTTTTCCGATTTTAGTAGGCCCACGGGAGTGTCCTTTCCTATAGGAGTTCTTTTTTATTTTTTGAAGTATAGAACCCTTAAAATTAGCTTTACGTTGTATACATATATAGTAGGATAGGAAGAGGGGACCTAGAGTTGAGAAACTTTATTCTCTTGGATCTGCCCATTTTTCGAGACTTTTCAAGATTCGTCTTGTAACCCGAGAAAGGAAATGAAAATAATTATCTGTGCTGCTGCGCCATAACGCGCTACGGTCTCGATAATATAGAAGATTCTTAACATAATTTTGAGAACTACGTACCTGAAGTTTGAAATATCTTTTTACATAAGAAACATCTAATTTTTTCCACATCAATGCGAATACATTCGCAATAAAATGAGGGTAAAAATGTAAGCGCTATTAAAATCAACTCGTATATAATTATAAATATTAAATTCTGAAAAAATAGGCAAATTACTTTATAGAATTAATTAAAATTTAAATTAAAATATAAAACAAAGTATTATTAAAGTAATATACAGGATGGAATTGTCAGCACCACTTTAAATGAAACCACAGTTTAAACTACTCTATAACAGCCTAATATAATTCAGAAAAAAAATAATTCCCAAAAATGAAAAAGTTATTTTTTCAAACAAAATAAATAAAAAAATATATTGTTTTAAAATAAAACGCCATTTGTAAAGTATAACATAGGCACACACACGATTACCTGTCAAAGCGGCAACGTCGCATACGTATGTGTGCGTGACACGAAATACAGGTATGGATAAAAATCGTGAAATGAAAAAAAAATCCTACGACCAAACTGTTGAGGTACCTTGATTAATTTTTTTAGCTCTGGGTTTGAAATATTTTACTCTATATGCAGTTTTAGTAAAAGGAGCGCTGCCTCTTCCACCCTGTGTAAAAAGTTACCTGAAGTGGTTCATGGGCCATTATAAGTTTTGCAACTTGTATTATAAAGTTTCGTACGCATGCAAAGAAATTCATAAAAATCTAAAAAAAATCATATACATTAGCAATACGGATAAAATAGTATAGTGAATCTACAAAAAAATGGAAAAAAATTACAAGTATCTTTGTTGTGACGCCAGTATCATCGAGGTTACTCCTTAGCTTGGAGTACATCTTCAAATAATACACAATCTTCTTCAAATTATGTTCAATTAATCTTTTATCTTTCACTCTAAAGGAAACCAAAGTGTATTTCATTGTTTTACGGAGAAATTTTATCCGATGCCATAACATTTCGAAAATAATGATTCCGGGGAAGTGACTGATTGAGAGAGAAGTTGAAGAATACAGTATAACCACGTGCATCTTAAGATGTATTGGAAAAGGAACTTTAGCTATATAAGCTGCCATTGTAGAATATTTTATAATCATTAATCCAAAGAAAACGTAAAATGAAATATGACCCTCCATAAAATCTCCTTTAAAATCCAATTCATCATCAATTATATTGATTTTGGATATATACATTGAAAAATGTTGATTTTTACTCAATAATGATAGAAGACTAGTTACGCTGTAATCTGTTAACTCTTGTATTGACAATATATCTCTTCCATAATATGTTAAACATATTATGGAAATAACAGAGTATAACTTTATTAAGGTTGATATGTAGAAATTTTTACATACTTCCGAGTACATGCCAAAGACAACTCGTATTATACAAATTACTTTGATTAATTTATTCGATGGCCTCGATTTTTCCTTATAAATATATATGGACGTCATATTCTTGTTGTTCCGATCACCTCAGTTTGTTACTTTATAATAAAACAAAAAACATTTTAAAGGATTTTTTGTTAGTTACTCCGTTCTTACATTTTCATTTATTGGATGGAAACTATGGATAATGTGTGTATTTATATGTCAAAAACATACCAATTACTTAATATAAAAGTGTCGTTTGTAGTAAATTTAATGTATAGTACATGGTAAAGTACTGAAATGAAATTGGTGAAATATCGATCACAGGAGCTAAAAAAACCGCCAGAATTTTTGTCTGTCTGTTCATTTGTTCATCAACCACACACAGATACTGGATTACGGGACAGAAATGGATAATTATTTGTATTGTTTACAAAAAAATAGTACAGTAACTAGTCTTTGATTTAAGATGGAGATTGAAATTATAAATATAAGAATTTCATTACAATTTTTTAAATTTTTTCATTACTGTAATTTTGCATTGTTAATTTAAGCTGTTTATAATATTAAATTTTATTTTGCCTATGTCAGCACGAATTTAAAACCTATTATGCACATAATTTAGGTTTATATAAGAAATATTCTAAATTAAATATTTATTAAGTTATTTTATGATTTTTTATTCTTAAAATCGGTTCTTTTTAACGTAGTTAATTTATTAACAAAAAGAAGTATTAATTGTGAAGAATTTATTGGTTAAAAATATTAATAAGATTTATTACATTTGAAGAAACTGAACGACTATAATAGTGTAAGAGGTGCATGCACTGATGATAAACAAGGGTAACGAAATGTCCATGTAGATGAGTCGCCAAACTGAGTATCTATAGGGACGAAGTTCCAGGTACTTTAAGATATCAATGATTCTATCCTTCGTCGGTGAATCTGAAATTAAAAAAAAGCTGATTACATAACCAGATGTGTATGAATATATTCCGTTGAACGCGTAACTTAAACTAGAAAAAAAAAGTTTAAAGTTAATTTTAGCTTTGCAGTCTAATAAAATTGAACGATATCATGAGTGCTTAATATAATACTCTTAATTAGGCTGTATGTACTCTTATGATGTATACAAGTACATACAGCCTTAATTAATCATTATGGTGAAATGGTATGTTGTCAAGATTTGTATTTCTTATTACATTTGAGCGTCAATGTGTTTCTTTATTTTTAGTTCACTCATAAATACTCACATCTTAGGTGGATTAACTGTTCCTTAAGGAAATATTCAATTTTATCAATTTCTCCTTTTCCCAATTCTACAAGCACAGCTGGCACTAATGTTGTAGAATAGAGTGTTATCAAATCTATCAGAGTAATTGTAGTCTAAAGGAAAAGATGATTTTTATTAACTAGTCGAATAAATAAATAAAATAATACTTCAAGAAAATATTTATTTTCTTGAAGTAGTTAAAATTATTAAATAAAGCAAAAATTTTAGTAAAATGTTTACATTTCTATAATAGTAAAGCTCATGGTGTATTAATATTATATAAAGTAAAAATGAAAATTACTTGATTAAATTGTAGAGATTTTTTTTTTCAAATATATTTCATATTGTTTTGACTTTCCCTATATTTTTTATAATTAATATTGACTTAATTTTTAGATTATTTACAATATATGTGTAGAAGGTACATACACGAGGGTTCAAAAATTGTGTTTTCAGCATAATCACAAAGTAGTAAATATACAGGAAATACGATGACAGGTTAATTAAGATCTGAAAAGTTACAACATTGTGTATATATACAGGGTGGAAGAGGCAGCGCTCCTTTTACTGAAATTTCATTTAGGGTAAAATATTTCTATATCTTTATATAAGGTAAATGGCGATTTATTTAAAAACGATAATTTTATAATTTATTTTCTTTGAAAAAATAACTTTTTCATTTTTGGGAATTATTTTTTTTCTGAATTATATTAGGGTTTTATAGAGTAGTTAAAACTGTGGTTTCATTTAAAGTGGTGCTGAAAATTCCTGTATATATATGACCTAATTTCTAAAAAAAATTACAAGTATATTGTTTATAAACTTACCAAGACTTTAGTTGCATTTCCTATATACTCCATACTATCGAGTATGTTATTATAAATATGGGTAAATTCCTCAAGTTTTCTTATGTTCATATCGATTACTGCTTCATTTGTAAAATCCATTTTTTTCGATATCGTTTCCCTCAATGATTTCAATTTATTCCATAAATGTTCAAACATAATAATTTTTTTCATATTACTTACATTCGCTTGTATAGTTAAGAAAAACATTCCTAAATAGTACAAAAACTTTTCCTCTCGAAATATAATATAATAGAGAAATTGAAGTATGTTTCGTACTACCATCGCACTGAATACGCAAAAACTTATAACTGATTCATATTTTTGTCGTTCTAATGAACAAGTGAAACTAATGGAGTTCGTGCTGCCTAGAAATTTGTTTAAATTCTCTCCCTTACTAAATACGGAGAGTACAGCTGCGACAAGACAGTAAAATAGCTTGAATAAGGTAATGAAAAAAGTATAATCACTATATTCTGAAGATATTATTTTCTTATGGCAGAAATAATAATAAAAACGAAAGCAATCTAAAAGATTAAATATAACACAATAGATAATTGTTGCAATGTTAACTATATAATTATTAAATAAATGTGTATATAATCCCAAGAACAGTTGGGCTTGTATAATTATCTTTGTAAAAGTAGAATACTTGTGGGAAACTGTTTTTTCTATAGCTACGGCCATTGTAGAAATAAACGTGTCTGTTGATAGGTAATTTCAATAAAGAATGAAAAAGTTACAATTTTATTGTCACATATATATTAATCACTTTAATTAATTATTCATATTAAATTGATGTTCACAGACCATTTTAATAATAAATATAGAATCATTTTATTGATTTTATTTATACCCTTACTATTTTAATGGTCCTTGAGCAATACATTGTCATATGGAACATCCTCGCTGAGGAAAGATTCGTATCAGTATGTAATATTTATATTGAATATGATGTAGAAAAATAAATATTATAATAATATGTATTGCACTCTATACAGGGTGGAATTGTCAGTACCACTTTAAATGAAACCACAGTTTTAACTACTCTATAAAAGCCTAATATAATTCAGAAAAAAAATCCATCTTTGGGATTTTTTTTAAAAAGTATTTTTAAGAAAAAAGTTATTTTTTGAAATAAAATAAATAATAAGATTATAGTTTTAAAATAAAACGCCATTTGTAAAGTATAACATAAACACGCACACACTTACCTGTCAAAGCGGCAACCTCGCACACGTATGTGTGCGTCACACGAAATACAGGTATGGATAAAAATCGTGAAATGAAAAAAAATTCTACGTCCAAACTGTTGAGGTACCTTGATTAATTTTCTGGGTTTGAAATATTTTACCCTATATGTAGTTTCAGTAAAAGAAGCGCTGCCTCTTCCACCCTGTATATTTAGAATACTTAATTTTGATCATAACCACCATTCGGGAAGCTCCACCTTTCAAACAAAAAAAAAAATTTCAAAATCGGTTCACCCAGTCAAAAGTTATGGTAAGGTAAAAGGTAACAAACAAAAAAAAATAAAAAAAAAACAGTCGAATTGATAACCTCCTTTTCTTACAGACGTCGGTTAAAAATAAAATAAATCAGTTTCACGCTGTATCCCGCACACGGCAGAGCGAACCAAGTGTTAAGACACTCCGTTCCACACTTTCTGACGAACTCTGGATGTATCGCGTGTTGAGTGACGGAACTCAACGCCGCTCTTTGCCTATAAGCAGATTGCTTTGGCAATAACAAGAGGATTTAAAAAAAAAAAATAAAGATAGTTAAATTACTCAGGCGAGAAAAAGGCTTTTTAAAAATTATTTATTTAATTTTATAAACAACCTTTCTGTTTTAAAGCAAGTTGAAGACAGAGAATCTTTATTAAAATTTTATATAATTCAAAACAGTTAAATCATCAAAATACTAAAACACTATTGTTCGATTCCGCGAGGTGCAAGTGCGGCGTCATGGGAATGTATCCTTATGCTTATGTAACTAGATGTATATGATTATTTTTTATAAAAGCATTATAGTACAAGAATGTCTAATATATTAAATTAAATGTAGTAATTATTAGAAAGTAAAGTCTTATCTCAATTTTTAATTTTCTATATTTCAAATAATTCAATCAATTGAGTTTTTCTAACAGTCAGTTGAATCCCTTATAAGGAAGTATTTTTTGTCTGTTTTTTAAATTTCTTCTAATTAGTTTAGACAAACTATTTCACGTGTTAAGGCTTCATTCTCTTAATTACAGATTAATTGGCAGAAGTCATACTGTGCTTTAACACCCACAATTGAAATAAAACAATGTTAAATTTATAATTTTTATATAACTTGATAATATGAATTAGAAACACAAATAGTCATCTCAATAAGAAATTAAATGATTGAATTGAATTGCAATAATAGTATAAGTTGTGCTTAAGCTAATGAGCGTCAATGGCAAAGCGATGTTGACACAGAAGGCTCTTAGGACGCTGTACTTGAGAGGTTTGAATTCGAGGAAAACTATGCCATCGTATAGTTTGTTTTTAAAAGTTGCGTCTGAAACAAATATATAATACATTAGTATTGTTTCTTGCACACAGGAGACTAGGCAGAGGGAACCTGGTGTTAAGACACTCAGTTCCCCATTTTTTTCTGAATTCTGGAGGCACGTGTTAAGTGACGGAAATCAACGCCGTGCTTTGCCTCCACACCAGAGCGAAGAAATAATTAAATAAATATTTACATTCCTCGAGCGAGGATCCAACCCACAACCAGTCGATTTTGCAGCACTGGTCTTTCTCTTCTCCGTATTCTCCTAATTGTAGAAACAATGTGAATTGAGAAGCAGATCTCAAATCTGCGCTTTGTCTTGATACAAAAGCGAGGAAAGTTAGTTTACAGTCAGAAACTGTCTCGCTAAACCATGACGGCCTCTATCATTTTCAACTTAGTTAAATGTCAAAAGTCAAGCCTCAGAAAAGCCAAAAGGCGAGGTCAAGTCATACATACTATATAAAATGTATTTTTTTAATGCATGCAAATATTTTACTTAATTTAATCAATTATTACTTACTTGAACATTTCAAAAGTTGTTTTTTAATATGTCTTTTGATTTTATCCACTTCCGCTATGGCTAGTTCTGCAAGAACAGCTGAGGTACACGGGTAAGATATGTGTAGTATAGCATCTGTTATATAAATTGAATCTGCCTGTAAAATAATTTATTTATATATATTTTTAATTTCAATAATGGTATAGTAAGCAGGGGGAACCTGGAAGCCTAGTGTTAAGATACTATTTTCCCATTAACCAAGTGCTATGGAACAGAAGTCTGTTCCCCATTTTCTACCGAATTCTGGAGGCATTGGCTTTGAAAAAATGAAAATAAGTATACAGTCTGATGCTGTGCCACAATAAAGATTGGAGAGATATTTCTTACAATAGTCAATCGAGTATATATTTTAGAAATAAAAAAAGTATTTTTTGTACTTACCTGGGGATTTCGATTAAGAACGTCTATAGCTGTAGAAATCATGTAAAAGAAGAAAGATGGCAAACTCAATAGTACCTGAAAGGAGAAAATGTCATAATAATATAAATTATAAAAGAAATATAAAAGAATTTACTATATGTTTTAGTTTTACGTTAGCAGAGTTGTAGTGTGCACCTTCTGTTCCCTAAATCGTTTTCACCTGTTCTAAGATTCCTTCCTTTACATTATGTTTTTCCTCATAAAGTTCAAATCCAATATCTATCTTCGAATACGTATATCTATCTGGATGTCATTTAAAATTTTAACAGTTATTTCTTAAAAACTTACCAAACACTTCGAAGCTACACCAAAATATTTATTATTATTCTCAATTAGTCTCTTGTATGTTTGTAAATACATTTTCAATTTTACACTCTGAATACTCATTTGACTATTGCTTGACAAATGTGAGAAATTAACATTGTTTTCTATAATTTTCCTGAGAGCCTTCATTCGACTTAACGTCACTTCAAACATTATGACTAACGTTATGTGGCTAAGGCTAATGTTTACGAAGAGTATAAATCCCGTGAAAAATATTGGAAAACCCTCGATTCCGAATACCATTATCGCCATAGCACCTCGCAAAACATTAAATGCTAATATAACTATAAACATACACAAAGAAATCAACGTTTCGAATTTCTGTGCTTTTCCATTGTAAGTGTATGGTATTGCATTTATTTCTGATAAAAATTTCAATAAATCTGATCCGCAACTTAAAATAGATATTAAAGTTACCAAATTGAAAATAATTAATTTGTAAACGAATGAATAATAGACTGTTATTGAATTATGATCTTTAAATTTTTTAATTAAGTATATACAGTTAATAGTACAAATAAATGATAAGAAAACGCAATAGGCTTTACTGATGAAATTTAAAAACTTTTTTCTATGAAATATATCAGAATATAAGCCGACTAATAAACGAAAATACATAATAATATTAATAGAGATATTTTTGTTAAAGTAAGGCATTTTTTGTTTTTTTAGAACAGTCACTACATTTGGGTTAACTAGTTCCGAGTAACGGCTATTTACTGTTTTTTGTATTGCAACTAATATTTCTAAACACATATTGTTCATTTTTCATCATCGCTAGAGTGTTCATTAATAGTGATTAATGAACATTTTATCAAATTGATCAATATATGAAAATGTTTTGTTTCTACAATTTTTCACGTTTTAAGTAAATTAATAAAGAATTCCAGTTTTTTTTAGCTTCATGATAATTATGTCCTGCAAATGCTATGCGAGGCAGAGGGAACAGGTAAGTAGATAGGTAGATCGTAAATTAAAATATTCAATATTACATTTCCTCATGTGGAAATCGAACTCATAATCGGTCGGGTTTGCTTGTCGCATGCTTGTGCCCTTGCGCCATGACTGGCCTCAATTCAAGTTCAAGTAAATTAAAATTATGCCGAAGTAATATGATTTGTTAATTATAAAAAATATATGTATATGTATATAAAAAAGTATAGGTCATGGTCTTAGTATGCACGCTATGGTTGTGAGTGAATTCTGCCACCCAACACGTGATATCTTAAAAATTGAACGGAAAGTAGGGAGCGGAGATTTGTAAAGTATAACATAGGCACGCACACACTTACCTGTCAACGCGGCAACGTCTAATACGTATGTGTGCGTCACACGAAATACAGGTATAGATAAAAATCGTGAAATGAAAAAAAAATTTTGAGGTACCTTGATTAATTTCTTTAGTTCTGGGTTAGAAATATTTTACCCTATATGCAGTTTCAGTAAAAGGAGCACTGCCTCTTCCACCCTGTATATAAAAAAGCAAACTTTCACTTCTACTACTATTTCATTTCTATTTAAACATGATGATGTTGATGAAAGAAATTATTTCATCTTTATATTCGAACCTGCGTCAATCGTGTTCAGCCAAGTTCACTTCATACAACCCAAGTGTATCTCACCATATTATGGTAATGATATCTCCTAAGTTTGTCTCAATTTCCAACAGTTGGGGCCATTTGTGTAAATTGGACGTAAAGGAGTCGATAGTATCAAGAACTTCGTACTTCTATGGGATTTGCTAATGAAATGCGTCTTGAGAGTTAGGTATATAGAGGAAATACAGTTATAAAATACCTTTATCTTCATTATTCTTATTTATATTGTAGATGGTATAAATCATTTTATTTTTAATGTTTTTAGCTTTACTCTTTAAATATATAATATTTTTTTCATCTTCATATTGTATTCTGCAAGTAGCAGGGTAGGCTGAGGGAGCCTAGTGTTAAGACACTCCGATCCCCACTTTCCGCCGAATCTGGAGGCATTGTGTGTTGAGTGGTGGCATTCAATGCAGCGCTTTGGCTCGATACAAGAACGAAGATGGAAATATTAAATATTTAATGTCTTAGTGATAATAGTGATTAATTTAGTGGGTATCGAAACCTAAGACAATCTTTGGTGTCTCGACTTGTATCTTACTATAAAATCATAGCTAAATAGGCTGAGAGTAGCTTTTGTTAAGACACTCTGATTCTCAAATTTCGCATTGGTACCAGAGTTAACAAATAAAAACAATTCATCAAGACATACGGATATGGACTTCGGGCGTCAACAATAATATAAATAAAATCGTAGTCTCAAGTTGAGCTTACAACCATCACTTGTACAGTCAGGCATTATTCTATGAAGATTTATTCTTCTTATCAGAGAAATTCAGTCAGCATTTAAAATACTTAATTTGCGTTTTCGCTCTAACCCAAGACATTTAGTGTTGAGTGGCAGTACTTAAAGTCAATTGTTTTATTTCACTAGTTCGCGGACATAAAAATGATTCATACCCGCGAACAGGAATGGAACCCACAACATTCCCCCCATAACGACACCACCACCACTTCCTATGTAATAATTAAATATACACAATACATACAATTTATACAGGCGTTGCTTTATATGAATATCTCGGTGGCGCGTGCGATATCAAATGATTAACGGATCGGCGATGTCAACAGATTAGCATATTGTTTGTTCATGCCCATATATATACAAAGTAAGGATTAAAGCAATGATCCGTATTTATATTTGATCTAGGATATCGTTTTCGGCTGTTTAACCTAATTGCTATAATGGAAGTTATATTAGCAGAATAGTAATTTTTAATTTTTACCCACCTACGCCACCCAAAAGAGTGTAATGTGTTTATGGGTTTATTTATTTATTTATGAACGTTTTTAATGATTTTTACGTCTATCGATTCGTCTTAATCTTGCAATCTTCACTATAGATAGTCGGAGAAGTAAATAAGAATGTAAATGTTTTTGAATGGCACTCTTTCTCAAACAACATTGAAATTATTATTTTTTCCAACTCTCAATATAATGTCATAATAGAGTAGATTTAAAAATTATCAACTATTAAATTTTCAGTTATCCCGCACACGGCTAGTTACCACCACGCAATGCCTCCAGAATTGGGAAACGGAGTGTCTTAGCACTAGATTCCTTTTGCTTACCTTGCTATGTGCGGGATACAGCGTGAAGCTGATTTAATTTATTAATAAAAAATTATTTAATGTTTATAAAAATAGAAACTTATAATCAATGATTCTTTTATCTAGCCGCTATTCCCTCAGGTCAAAAGTGGTAGTGTCTCCCGACCCTACCTAGCTTAGAGTCACCCCCCCAAGTTGTCACTAACATATTAACATAGAGACCCGCAAACCCTGTGTTGGCTGGTGCATTGAACTCACCCGTATTGTACATCCTGCGACATTCCTTTGAATTTCCTTTATGCACCCTTTAACTTAGAATTAGAGATACTGGAAGTTATAAAGGTTGATGTTTTTTTTTGTACAAACTGTATTGCGCATACAGTAGAGGAGGCTGAGGGAACCTATTGTTAAGACACTCCGTTTCTCCGTTTTAAGCATTGTGGGTAGAGTGACGTAGTACAGGCCGTTGTTAAAGAAAACACAAAATAATTCCTCAAGTGATAATCGAGCCTTCAACCGCCGTGTTCGTAGTCAGATGCTATGCGGTGCCTGTATCACGACATCCTTATTACTTCAAATGTTAAATAAAAAAGTTGTTGCAATTGTGGGTTCGATTCCATTAACAGGTTCCCTCTGCTTACCCTGTTTAAAGCTAAATAAAATAAGCTGTGCGTCCCAGGACGCTCGAGAGAAGTGATAATTAAAACTAATTTGAGTTGAAATATTTAATATTGAAATTGTTTAACTTGAGTAAAGGTTATTACTAAAATTTTGTGTATATCCTATCCTATATCTTATAAAACAAAGTCGCTTTTCGTGTCTGTCTGAACT
>JAEBDU010003820.1:0-10803 GCA_016802625.1 Heliconius numata | reverse complement strand
CGGCTTTCGAACTTTCTAAGTGTACTACCTACTTTCAATAAAGTTTTGTACATACATTTACCCTGTTTATAAATAAATTAATTTTATAACTACTCACATTGCATTATTATAAAAAAATATTGTACGTTTTACTTACTTACTAGTCAGTGAAATCATTATCACCTTACAAATTATCATCTTACTTTAAAATAGCAACAAACTAGGAATCTGAAAAGGCGTTATTACATTTTTATCTAGAAAGTGTGTTAGGTGTGGTATTATACTGCATAGCTTTAATGCATTACATATATATTTTTTAGAAATATTTACATTTAAAATATTAACCAATCAACAAAGTAAAATTATTACAAATTTAAATTATAGGAATATTATATACTACATTATTATTTAATACAATAATATGGCAAAATTACAGCTAATGAATATCACTTGAAGGTTAAAAGGATAATTCATTGAAATACATTTAAATAATAATATTAAATGTTAACTAATTATTAACACAATAAATGTTAAAATAGTAAACATTAAGTTAAATGCTTTACTATATAAAAATAAATATCATACACACATTTATAAAGTGAGTAATATTAAAATTTTATTTTAATAAGATTTAATGAAAAACTACCTATGCTTAATATTGTATATTAAATTATTTATTGATATAAAAACTTTCATATAGAAGATCTAGAACCTCTCTCTTTAGAATTGGCCTTCTTGATAAAAATTGTGATACATTTCTATATTATATTTTCTTTTTCATAGTAGGTATATGAATAATACTTTAGGACATAACATTACCATTTATATTGACAATAATACAAAAACAACTAATTATCCTCAATACTTGTTTATATATTATTTAAATTTTCAATAAAACTTAACTTGTGTTGAGTAGCAGAACTCCATGCTGCACTTTGCATCTACATCAGCGTGTAGAAATGGAATATCTTAGAAATAAGCCCACCTTTGTGAACTTTCCTAAAGTTATATATATTTTATCTGTTCTATGTGAAATATACAATATATAAAATTTTGTTTGTCAACAGGTGACATTCACGGACAATACTATGATTTGTTAAGGTTGTTTGAATACGGTGGATTTCCACCTGAATCAAATTATTTGTTCCTCGGTGACTATGTGGACCGCGGCAAGCAGTCGCTGGAGACGATATGCCTGTTACTAGCATACAAGATCAAATATCCCGAAAACTTCTTCTTGTTAAGAGGGAACCACGAGTGCGCCAGCATTAATAGGATTTATGGGTGAGTTGTTTTTGTTTTTATTATGGAAAGCAATGGGCAACAGTTATTCTGCCTAATTGTTTTTTTTTTAAGTGAAAGTTGAATTTCGTTTTTTTTAGGAATTTATGATGATGATTTTTATTTTTGTCAAAATAAAATAAATATTTATTGTGAAAACCTAAATATTGCCCAGTCACTGACAAATTTTAGTTTTTAAGATTAAATTATGTGATACTCACATGATACTCTGATAAGTGATACTTAAACAAATATTTAATACTTGATTATGATAAAAGTTTCCACATAAAATTATTAGAACATTGTTCTTTGAAAATACTACATCATTTTCATTTCTTAAACTTTTTACTCCTTAGTTAATTACTAAAAGATTTTGAAGCTTGTGTCAAATAAACAATGGTAACTTTGTCTTTAGTTCTTCCTATTTATTATGTTGTTCTAATAATTGGCTTTATGTAACACTTTACTGAGTTCAACTTTGTCTAATACTAATTAACTCTTTAATTATTTATCTTCCTTGCTCACTAAAATATAAAGTTATACTTTTTGCTGTCATACATCTTGCATATTATGCAAGAGTTGTGAGTGAAAGCTTTCTGTCCATCCAAACACCATGTAATCAAACTAAACAAAATAGAATAAATAATTTTATAAAATTAAATATTGTAATAATGAATATACTTATACTAATAAACCTATCCAGATTAAAATTAATGACATTAATAGTATGAGACAATGTCATCAGATTTTAACCTATTTAAAAAAAAATGTGTAACTAAAAGTTTTTTAAACTAATTTCCCTTTCTCTTCATTTCGGTTCATTTATAGGAAAATAATCATGAATCACCTTTAGCTAAGAGACGTTAAACAAGATTTATTTTATATTTTTCTATTATTGTCATTTTCATTTATATTTGGCTGAAAAAGGGTCAAAATTTATTTATTTATTTATTATTTTATTTACAAAGCCAATACAAATTACATTAGGACAATTTTATTTTTTATTTTTTCACCAAGAAAATCGCTTGAATGTCCTGACATTTGCACCTTGGATATCTCACTAGGATTCCCTGTGCGGAGATATCCAAGGATTGCCAAGAAAATTGAGAAAATATGTTAACTAAAGTCATATCTGTATTACAAAATGAGTCCTGTATGATTCATTGTTATATATGATGCAATATATACTGTATCTTAGATTTATTTATTCACTCCACAATGACTCAGTCGAGATAACCACAATTTTAAGTTATGATTGTAGGTTAAATGCCCTATTCTTGGCTATATTATATTTTTTTTAGATTTCTAAGAAATAAAATAAATTAGTTCTTCGTAGAATAAAGTACTGCACTTACACCTTTTAGTATGTTATATTTGTTATAAGTATGAAAAGAGAGAAGGATCTTTAATATTTTCTTAAGTTGATATGGAGGAGGAGGACTGGTATAATATTAGTAATAGATGATTATGGCACAAAGTAGACATAAATATTCATTAATATCATTTATTATTGTTTACACTTTTTTATTTGGCAATGTCTACTAAGTAAAAAACATTGTAGGTATTACATAAAAAAAATACTCCATACCAGCGTGTTTCGTGAACCCCTTGTAAGAACGAGCCAATAATGAATGAGTCACTCTATACTGATTCATGCGAAGTCTGCTTGGGTTTCAAGTTCGTATTGGTTTTCATTCTGGTGTGTTTTGGTTAATTTCCCCCTTTTTTGTTTTATAAACATATCGAATTTGGTATTGGTGATGAATGTTTATTATAGCGGTAGTGGGCTGTGGGTTCAAATTCTATGAGGGAATGTTCATATTTAAGATGTTTTCTTATCTATACTAATATAATAAAGCGGAAGAGTTTGTTTGTTTGTTTGTTTGTTTGAACGCTAAGATCTCTGGATCTACTGGTGCGATTTACATTGTTTTTGTTTTGTATGAAAGCTGTATTCTTCAGAAGTGCTATAGGCTATATAACATTACATTACACATATAAACTAATATAATAATAATAATAATAATAATAATTGACATGCAATTTATTCTGCCATGTTAATAACAACCGTCGCGTCGCTACGCGACCGTTACCGCGACATTTTGATATTGATCCTTATGAAAATAAATATAATAGTAAATAACTTCATAAATATATTTAATAAATATTCTTATATTTCAAGCAGGCGTGGCCGCGTCCGGGTCCGCTAGTTAATGTTATATAAGAGAAAATCGAACTTTAGTTGGTCATTTATTAATCGCAATATTAGTCTTCAAAATATTTTGTCGCATTTCTTATAAATAACTTCCCTACACTCTAAAATGCATAGAAATGAAATGTTTAGTACGTGTCCTTCAGAAAAGGTCTTTATGTAACCTTCCTTCAGCACCGTCGCCTCGATATGTAACTTCGAAGGCCAAATCGACTTCCTCTTACAACTTAATCACAATTGAATTACATTTTTTTAAGCTTCACATTGTATCTCGCACATAGCAGGGTAGGCAGCGGGAACCTGGTGTTAAGAAACTCCTTTCCTATAAAGACACTTTCGTTCCTCACTTTCCCACGAAAAGATCAATTCGAACTTTAGTTTCATAAATACTAAAAACATACTCTTCTGCTTTATAATAGTAGTGTCTATCCTGAATCCTTTCACATTTTCACTCTTTAACAAAAAAATTATCGATTTGTATTAAAATTATTAATTAATATCGATTACTAAAATATCAATACATAAATCAACTAAAAAAATCAAACAAAGACCTTTACTAATTAAACTATGACGTCACCGGTATTCACAGATAAAACATCGATACAATATCAATTTAATCACATTTTGTTTAAATCATTTTTTTTGCTTGTTTATTTCTTTTTAATTTATGTACAAATATTTAAGTTTTTTTTTGCACCTCTTCCGTTTCGACGATAAAATTGTGATTGTTTTTATATGTAATTTGATTTGTTTGAGATATGGCCAACGATGAATGTGTCATTTATAAGTATAATATGTATGTTACATACTTACGGCTCTAGATTGTAAAATACTTTTGTAAAATTTCCGTCACGTAGGAATAGGTAGGGCATAGCAGGGTAGGCATAGGGAACCTGGGAACCTAGTGTAAAGACACCTCGTTCCTGTGGACACCCCACTTTCAGTCGAATTCTTTGTCTAAAATATTTAATTTCTTCGAGTGGGAATCCTACCCACAATCTTAATTACTGTTCGTTCTGTAAAAATAAACACATATATGTATCATAATTTTTTGATATATCTACATATATTTTATTTATTTTATATGATTACTTATTTAATTGTTTTGTTTCTGAGGCAATAAATATCTAACTAAAATACGACGCGCGACGGTTTTAGAGTTAAACTATTGTTTTTATTTTTATAGACCTAATTAATGTACTCAAAGTGATTGAGCACCTCCTTATCGCTTGTCTCGTTCATTTTATCCTGAGATTATAAGAACGTGATGTAATGTATCAAATATGCTTAATTATCAACATGATGTCAAAATTATCAATGTCTGTATGTAGTTCTTTTTATTTAGAGATTTTTTTGTATATATCCCTATATTTAAATATTGTAATAATACCTATTTGAGATATCCATTGTTTTATATTGTTATTTTTGTTTTCCATCAAATTCTCTATGTATTGCTCGTGTTGAGAGGCGGAACTCAACGCCGCGTTTTGGCTCGACACTACGCTACGCTACGAAATTGGGAATCGAACGCAAAACCGTCGCATTTAGGGTCACACGCTTGCGTGCCCCACGACTCGCCTTTATAGTTTCTTTTTAGTATAAATATATATACTAAAAATAATTAGTTTTGTGGTTATTTTGTGGTGAACACCCTAAATATGAGTCTCTCGGGGGCTTGAGACTTTTGACCTGCACTGCCTTTAAATATAAATGTAGCCTTCGACCTTTTGAATCCCTCTACCTCGGTTTAAAGTAACTCTATTATAATGTTCATTTCATTTAAAGCTTTATCTCTGTATAATAGTAGTGGCTCTCAAGTCTGAGATCGATCTTGAGATGTCGTTTTCATTCATAGTGTTGATTAATTCAAACCAGTTTATGAGACAAGCGGGATCAATTAAATAAACATCATTATAATAGTAGTATAGATTTTAATAAAAAATAATATGCATTTTTAAATGAATGAAATAATAACACCATCTTTTTCCAATTTGTCTCAAAAAGATCTGATTTTTATTTGGATATTACTTAATTATCAGATAATAAATCATACATTTTTATTTAATCTATTTACGCATTTTTAAAGGGACATAATTTGAAATGTAATCTTTCGATGAATTGTAGAAATTTTATTTTGGGTTAGATAGCAAAAACCCACCACGCGCAAGGCGTGACAGGGTAAAGTTAATCTTTTAATAATACAATTCGGTATATTCTGTCTGTAAACTCGAGGGTTGTGAGTTCCCAGAATCCCACTGGAGCCTGATGAATTGCTGTAATTTCTTCACTCTGGTACAAAACAATGTAATCAATACGTAATATCTTGAAAATTCGGCATAAAGTGGGAAACAGAGAGTCTTGACTTAACTTTCTTCTGTCCTGCTATATGCGGGATCCAACGAGAACCAATTTTCCATTGAAGGATTATTAATTTTAAAAATATGCTTCGAATGGGATTCAAACCTACAACTATATTCAACTTGGCAAAGTCTCAAATATCTTTATTGCGCATCAATGAAAGTAAATATCGTAGTATATTGTAGTAGTTGCATTACTTATTCGGCGTACTTGAGCTATGACTTCACTTGTTTGTACTTACTAAGATAAGATATAGATAGATATAGATAATGTATGTAAAATGGGAAGTTCAAGAACGACAGGTTTTTTCATGAAATATGCAATTTCTATTCGCGATTAAAAATTATTTTTTTACTATTTCAATTGCGATTTATATTAATTTTTCTAGAAACGCTTAGAATTTGCATAAGAGGTCACGAATGTCAAAATATCCATTATGGATTGCACGTGAACTACGGCTGTTTAGCTATTTTTTTGTTAAACTAATCATTGCTCGTAGCTTTGTTTGCGTAGAAAGACGTTCCCATAGGTTCCGCTACACTCCCTAACCCTATCTATATACCAAATTAAATCTTTTTAACTAAAACAGTTTCGTTTGTAAGTTGTCTGTCAATAGAGTGTCTTAGCACTAGGTTCCCAGGTTCCCTATACCCAGCTACGTGTGGGATACAATGTGAATCTTTAAAAAATCAGCTCAATTCTTTAATCCAATTCACAATCAATAGTGAAATGTAACTAAGTTTCACATACGCATTACCCTCTTGGAAGCGAGCCAATAATTTCCACCATTTTCTAACTATGTAGATATGACTCAGGTTGGGTATATTTTGCGCGAGTTTTAGGACGAATCAAATGCTTTTAAGGTTTTTTTATTGTTTATATTGTTTTAGGGCAAATAGATCTTTGAATAAACTACAGTCTAGACTAGACTAATAAATTATATTAATCTTAGTATTTACAACAAGCAATTCCTTCAGAGTTTGGCGGAAAGTGAGGAAGGGATGTGTCCTAATTAGCAATGTCTTAACACTAGGTTTCCAGGTTCCCTCTGCTACCCTATATGTGCAGGTTACAGTGTCAGGCTAAAAAAACCTATTTGATTGCGAGTGAGAATCGAACCCACACTCATCGCGTACTTATTGTATATTATTATGACGCAATTCCTCTAATAATGACGTAAATATAAAATTAATGTCCAGACTATAATTACCTACTGATAACTGAAACTGGGTCACATAGTTAATAATAAAGTTTATACGTTAACACCATAAAGGGTTTTTAGGACTGGGTACTTAAATATACGTTGAAAGGTTCACTCAAATATTTTGTCAATTATCTTTAATATATATGTAGTTGTAATTGGAACAAATATATTTGTATATGGACTCGTATTTATAAACTGCTCTTGACTCTGAGTTCGATCTTGAGATGCCATTACCATGAAGATAGTTCTCAAGTTTGATCTCAGAATTGAGAGCGGTTTATAAATCGGGGCATCTCGCATATGGGAGTGTAGGAAGATAGATCTTAGTGTAAAGACACACAGTTCTCCATTTTTTGCCTGAAATGAAATGAAAAGGACATTTCTTGAGTTGCAGAACTAAACGCCGTGCTGTATCTAGCCAATTCATTCCTCTACGTAAAGATCGAACCTACAACAATTACTTTCACAGTATGAAACTGTTGCCCTCGATTTTCCACTAGGCTATTAATAAATCTATATAGAAGGAAAGGCTTCGTTATGCTCTTAATCAAGTATAGTGGTGTACAAGTTGGTATATGAGACAGCTTTTACGACGACGCGACGACGCCAATTTAATTAGTTTTATGTTTATAGCTAGAATACACTTGTTAATTTAATTGAAAGGAAAACAATCGATAATATATGTCTACAGGAAATTTCAATATTTTAAATATTTCATTGTTATTGTTCTTGAGACATAGTGTGGCGTTGAGCTTCGTCATTTAACAGACAATGTCTCAAAATGGGTGGAACTTGAGAACAGGAATGTCTTAACACTATGCGGGAAAGTGCGAATTAAAAAGGAATTATATTATTGGTAAAATCAGAAGTGGTAAACGTTTTTAAAAATTACATATATGTTCTATATGTTTCTAAATTATTCGGAAATATGTATGTTTTTAATTTATATGAATTAGAATTACAAAAAGATCTTATCACATCCATTAATTAAATGATATCGATATAGTACAAACAAGAATGTTTGGGAAAAACTAGGTTGCTCAATATGGAAAATACCATTACGTTGTAAAAAACATTGATTATTTAATTGATAGTACTCGATATATTTAGAATTATTATTAGATTATTATCATATGAGTTTGCTTACTAGCTGTATACTTCGGTTTCGCCTGTCTATTGTATATGATTTCTTATATTGATTATATTTATCTTTACATGACACATTTGTGTTAGTTTTTATCTACAGTACATGTGTAATATAAATTAATTTTTAACAAAAAGAAAAACCGACTTCTAATAACGAACTAAAAAGTGAAAAATAATGTTACAAAGATTTTATAATTTTGAAGTCGGTGCCAAGTAAAACAAACAGGCTTAGTAATTAGATATTGTAGTAAGGGTGTTGTAGCATTAGTTTGACAAAAAAAAAATACAGTCGTATTGATAACCTCCTTTTCTTACAGAAGTCTGTTAAAAATAACATATTATGTTATTAAATAAGACCATACTACAAACTACGTAGTAAAAAAATGTATTTTTTTTATATAACTTCGATTTTTTTATTAATATTTGAACTGTATAATACTTAAAAAATATAGTTTCACGTTTTCTTTAACTAAATCTGAAGTAATGAGACCAACCTAGTAAGTCAGTGGCCTAATAATTTTTTTTTATAAGCTTTTGATATAAGCATGTAGTAGTAAAGTATCCGAGTAACTTGTAGTGATAGTTGTGAGTTCGATTCCTAGTGTTGATAAATTTTCAGGGCAAATTTTTTGTTAGTATCTTTTTGAGATCAGCACCAGACTATCCTGGGGTAGGCACGGACCACCCTTGTCTCCTTTATTCCTATGTTGTTGGCTGTATCCCGCATACAGCAGGGTAAACAGAAGGGGGGATACATTCACCAGTTTGAATTCTGAAGGCATTTCCTGTTGACTGGCGAAACTCAACGCCGCGCTTTTTTCTCGAAATGAAAATATGAAATATTTCACTCAACTCTGCTTCATAAAATACAAATTTTGTAAACAAACAATGTAATGAACCATTAAAAAAGATAAACGTGCGATAATTCTCATATCAAACGCGCTACGTAAAAGTGAACGCGGCCTCGGTCATAAACTCAACGCTAAAGTTATTACGTTGTTTAATGTAAATATTTCCCTAGTTTCGCGACAAAGCGCGACGTTGAGTTCCGCAACTCAATATGTAATGTCTGGAAAATTTGGAAAGTGACAAATGGAATGTCTTAACACTAAGTTTCTTGTGTTTATCCCGTTTGCGGGACATGCGTGAATTTGCTTTATTGCCTAAATACAATAAATATAGACAATTCTACATGTGGTGTTATTTTTATAAAGTTTCTGTTTTAATAATTTTCAATATAATTACCCTTTTTCTAAGACTATAACATCATTATAGGAAAATGTCGAGAATGTCGCTTTTCTAATAGTTCTATAGTTATCAGTGGAAGAACGTCACTAATGGAATGCCTCGTTGAGGATATTGGAGTAAATTCATTAAAAAGCTTAAGTTAGTTAGCTCTCTTAATAGATTTACTTGTAAACTACTATTTTTTATTGGAAAACAGTAATTGAAATATTATATAAATTGACGATTGTTTAAGAAAAATTAATATAGAGACCAGTTGTTGCTCCAAGTATGTGACTGTAAACGTGACTGGTTGTGGGTTCAATCCCCAATCGGGGAAATGATATATTGATTAATAATATAGAGGCAAAGCATGGCTTTGAGTTCCTTCACTCTACACGCAATGGCCCTAGAATTCGGCGGAATATGGAAAACGGAATGTCTTAGCACTAGGTTCCCTCTGCTTAGCTTGTTGTGAAGTAATAAGTAATTGTAGAGAAATACCACATTACCTGCAGCGATTTATTTTTTATTTTAAAGTTTAGGTTCAAATCGTTTTTTTTTTTTTTCATATAAAAACATTTTTCCCACAGATTCTATGACGAGTGCAAAAGGAGGTACAACATCAAGTTATGGAAAACTTTCACGGACTGCTTCAACTGCTTACCGGTCGCCGCGATAGGTGAGTGATATATTTTTTTTATAAAATAAAATAAAATCGAACCCACACTAGCCGAGTAAAAAATTGTATGGACTTTTCGATCATTAGCATCTATTAAACTGCGCTACGTCTGATTACCTGCTTCGTCAAGCGTAAACTGTTGGCCATACATACATACATACATACATACATGCATAATATTGACACCCAAGTGTTAATAAATATATTTAGTTGATATTAAATATTTTATAATTTGTTTGTATTTGCTTCGTTCTCTGTCTTTGCATGTGTTTGACGGTGTGACTAAATATATTTCAAAATTAAAAAATGTTTTAATTAACGAAATTTAATATAGCCGGACTTTGATATACCCTTCTAAATATTGTCGAAAAGTCGCGTTCCGTTTAGTCTTTTATAAATTTAAAAAAGACAGTTAGTTTTCTTAGTGTGGATTAATATTAAAAAAAAACTGAATATTTTAAAAAATAATATTCATATGAATGTCACGAAAATTTTATTACATAAATGGAAAATTAAAGTGGGAACGGAGAGTCTTGACACAAGGTTCTCTCTGCCTACCCTGCCATGTGCGGGATAGAGCGTGAAGCTTAAAAAAAGCTGTTATTTTGATGTGTCTGCTGACCGATGATAATACTCGAGTCATCATTGTCCACGTAACCGCAAGGACGGACGTTGATTGTGTCTAGACTTGCATTTGAAATAAACAGATGAGTTGTT
>JAEBDU010003817.1:0-15183 GCA_016802625.1 Heliconius numata | reverse complement strand
GCGTTTGGCAGAGAAGTGTTCTCGAATTCTACAAATTTCTAAATTCAAGTAT
Organism: Heliconius numata; assembly: GCA_016802625.1. Lineage (NCBI taxonomy): Eukaryota > Metazoa > Arthropoda > Insecta > Lepidoptera > Nymphalidae > Heliconius > Heliconius numata. Next base: position 15,131 of record JAEBDU010003817.1, on the reverse strand, counting down.
TTATTCGTATTTCAAACAATTTACCAAGGTATTGATATTATTTATTGAAATGTGGGAAATATTTTTTTTTTTGGAAATTGAGGCCGTCATCGCTCTGCGGCATAACATCTAAACTTGACGATTGTAGTTTCCAATCCCACCCAGAGAAATTAATTGTTTTCATTTCCTCTTACCCTCATTTTTTTCAAGACAAGGGCAGTGTTACGTTACGCCACTCAAAATGCATTTAACTTATTTATAGCATAGTGAAATATGAATCCCGTAGTCGTTTTGAATGACACCGATAATAATTTTCACATAATATTTTTTTTAACGGCTGAATTCGATACGTTGCGTGTTAATTGGCGATACTCAACGGCGCACTCTCTGCAGGAGACTAAGGAAACGAAAATAATTCCTTGCACCGAATGTGAATCGAACCTACAAACATCCCGTTCACAGTTACTCTAACACTCCGCCACAATAGCCTCAATGTAATTATTTACTAAGATAAATATTTACTCATTGCAAGCATTATATTTTCTTTTGATGAATTTGAATGAGAAATAATGAAAAACTCTCATAATATAATGAAAGTCATCACTTTAATAGCCTTAACCTGAGGATATTTTCCGGATCGCAGCAATTTAATTAAAATCTCATTACGACAACTAATAGCGTTATTAGTTGAGCTGCTGCCGTCGGATTTTCTTGACAGGTACCTGCTATGAGCAAAATAAATTAACGTTATCCTAATATCTATTGGGATATTTAATAAAAAATATAAAATAAGTAAACACTTTCTCTGGTTTTCAAATATGCTTTAAATTTAGTTAAACAAAAATCATAAACATGGAGTTGTTTTTATTTTTGTCCTTTTCTTACGTTTACCCTTAATATCGGCACTTCCTGAACTAAATTCAATTTAACTAGTTATTTTTTAGTAATATGTGGAATTAAAAAAATGGGTACGCTGTAAGTAGGTTTGATACTTTGGTAGGTTTTGACTGAATTGTAGTCGCATCAAAGAAATAAAAATTAATTATTATTCAATAATAATGTATTCAAAATATGTAATAATGTATTCAAAATGTATTGTTTTATACTTCTTTAATGACTAAAATAAAAAAAAATATTCTATTAACGGTATAAATAATGATTTATGATTTAAAGCTCATCAAGTGATAATAATGATTGTATCGGATCAAATTAATCATTATTGACGTCTCTCCCTAATGAACAAACCAAGCCGACTCCTTGGTTAATATTGAGAATAATGTTTATTTTATGATTTGATTATTATATTTTAAAAAAGCTGTCTCACGCTTTTCCCGCACAGCAGGGAAGCAAGTAGGCAAGCTAGTGCTAAGATACCCTATCTCTCACTTTCCGCCCAAATTTAGAGCCATTATGTGTTGAGTGGTGGAACTCAACGCCGCTCTTTTTACACTAGAGAGTGGAAAATAATTTAAATATAATATTTTCCCCGAGTGAAAACATTCCCTAAACTGATATTCTTAATGAATAATTTTAGTTACATACATTCTAAATGCCCTAAAGGTCTACATAACTCTTCATTGATAATAAATAGTTTACTGATAATCAAATACTCATGCCTTCCACATTCATCTAAAACCGCTCTCATGTAAATATGGTTGGTATATTCGGAGCAAATATTCGATATATTGAAATGTTTAGGCATATCTTTAAATAGATGCTTTATTTTTGTTATCAGAGTACCTTGTACTTTAATATAAAATACATTTGATATAGGTATGTTTGTTTGTATAGAAGATTTTTCTTGTTTAGAGCTTTCTTTGTAATTAAAAAAATCAAATCAAATCAGCTTCACACTGTATCCTGCACACAGCAGGGTAGGCAGAGGGAACCTAGTGTTCAGACACTCCGTTCCCCACTTTCCGCTGAATTCTGGAGGCATTGTCGAGTGGCCGAACTTAACGCAGCCCGTTAACTCGACACATTTTTCATTTCGTATAAATAATAAATATTTCATTACTATAAAATAATTCTCTATTATTTAAAAGCAATTTTCTGTATATAAACAAAAGCTTAAATTCTAAATCCATTTCTATTGTCTAAGTGCTTGACTTGTAATAAAAGCTTTACTGCTTCTAAAGAGCAGTGATTATGACCTGCGGCCGTACATAAACAATAATAAATCTAGATGATAGCGTACAACCGTATGTTTTTTTACCCGACTGCGATGAAGCCCGAAAAGTCGGTTATATTTTAGTGTATTAGCATTTTCACGCAAACTACTGAGCGGATTTAGATTAAACTTTACAATGATATAGTTTCTACATCAAAATAATAAATAAGCTACAATTTACGCAAAGATTTTGTATAATTTAGCTATAATATGATCATAGCTTTTGATGATGAAACCGCGGGCTGTTTGCTAGTCATTCATTAAACAATAATTCATTCAGTGTCAGAAAATATTTTTTTCCCCCGAGTGAGGTTCGAACCCACAACCGTCACGCTTACAGTCAAATGCGACCAAAACACGCCATAATGATGTTCTAATAAAACACAAATCTATTGACAGAGAAAATGACTTCCCAGCAAAATCAGCGTTATAAACGTTAACTTAACTACCTGTAAACAATAAGTAATGTCATGTGGAAATGATAAAAGGTTTACAGCCTTTCATGTAAGCGATATTAATAAAATCGTTATACTAAAATAGATCGTTTCTAAATTCGACATTGTTTTCTTATCATTGTTTCGACATTGTTTTCTTATAATATCCTGGATTTTTTTTTCTTGTTTTCACGTAGAGGCTTTAAAATCAAGAATTAATTATAGAGATTATTTTTAAATGATGACAGTTCAGAGTCCACTTATTTTATAAACGTTTTGATTTCTAAGGGATTCGCGTCGATTACCAATAGGGGAACGATTTGGAACGACCGAGTGTGGTGTTGAGTTCCGCCACTTAAAATGTAACACCTCGAATTCGAATGTAAATGGGACAAAAAAACTCTTTACATATAAAGTTAATTAAATGAATTTTTCAAATTTCACTATAAATAGATATACACAATATATTAAATATAGTGACAGTCGATGCATAACCGTTAACATCGGACGAAGTCGCGGGCTTTTCAAATGTTGACCAAAAACTAATAACGCTACGTAAGTAACTGTAAAAAAAATATTATTGAGTTTAATTATCGCTACTTGCGACGTCACCGCCTTTGAAAACTCTCGTTTATATTCCAACCATTTATTTTTGTGGAGCGAAGTAAATACAAAAAAAAATAAAAAATTTTTGTAAGCGGAAATGTATTTATTACTTTATTTAAAAGAAATCCGTTCCCCCAAGAGTTACTCGCTCATTCCTCTTTTGCAGTGGAATCCTAGCTTAAGTTTGGTGTTGAATTCCGCCATTTAAATTTTAACATCTAGAATTCGGGCGTAAATTGAAAAAAGAGTGTCTTGACACTAGATTTTTCTTGCCTATCTTACTATAAGGGTAAAAATGATAAATTTGCTTCTTTATGTCCAAATTTTTCAAAAATAAACGTTACTATAGTACGACAACGATCAGTATAATGGGGTTCGAGCGATAAAAATCTTTACGGCTTCTAAAGTGCCGCTTGCGACCTTTATATCTTCTGAACAGAATTTTATTAGTCAGAATAAAATACTTTCAATACAAATAACTAGTGGGCAAATTACATAAATAAGTTAAATAAATTATTTGTTAGGCACAATATCTGCTAATCTACTAAAAATTCTGGATTCGAATTCTCTATATATATATTCTTGAAATAAATATCTTGTGCACAGATCAAAATCAAAATATAACTCAATTAGGCCATTATGAGCATTTTTGAATCGTCAAGTTACATCAAACGTCAGTAGTGTCTCAAAATTTGGGCGGCGCTGCGCGTAGAGAACGGAGTGTTTTCACTCCTACTATTAACACAAGGTCCCGACAAAATCAACACCAACGCCTACAAAAATAAAAATGGAGCTATAAAAAAATAAAATATATTTTTCTACACACTCTTTTAATTTAAGATATTGTAAAACATTTAAACATAGAAATAATTACCTACTTTAAGATCTACAGACACGTATATTATTATAGTTTTCTTGACTATTAAATATTTCATATTTCCTCATATGGAAGTCGAACTCACAACCTGTGCGCTTACAGTCGCAGGCTTGAGCCACTGCACCAAGACTGGCGTAAAAAAAAAACAAAATATATTAAAATCTAAAACAAGCAAAGTCGCAACAAATACATAGTACATAAAACAATCTGAATATTGCAAACTCATGAATAATATTTAACCGTCTTAATATGCTATTAAAACTTGCAGTAAAATAGTAATGGCGTACGAAAGTAGCTACTGGCCAGTATACTTTACTACCAGCTATTTGTTTTCAGTACTTTAAAAGTCATAGTAGTTTGTTATTATATGAAGTAAACTATTTATGCCGTATGTTTGTTATTTAAAATTTCCTTTATTGTTGTATTTGTTTTTCGTTTTGAGTTGGTTTATACGTGGCTGGAAAAACTCAAAGGATATTTTATAAAAATAACTTACAAAAGATTGATAAAATTTCATTTAAATTTCATTTTTAAACTAGATAAATTATGGGAAAAATTTGAAATAATCGTAGTGCAGTGGAGTAGCTTAACTGAAACCAATGGTTATGGGTTCGACTGCCATTGGTAGACGAAAGGCATCGTTGAACACACACGACACACGTAATGAAATGCCGAATTTCCGAGGCATTGTGTGTTGAGTGGCGTAGCTCATCGCCGCGCTTCTGCCTTGGCACCAAAGCGAGTAAATGAAAATAATGCTAAATAACAATTCATTCCTCCAAATGGGAATCGTATCCCACAACCGTCGCGTTACTGTCATTCGTCACACAAATATTACTTTGAACATAGACAAACCCACACGCAATAACGAGTATGATAGATGATATCTAATAGGCTTAGATCTATAAGGGTAATATTTTATCGCTCACTCATTTGTCACAGGTGCACCCAGTACGCTCAACACCTATTTATTTAGGTTAAAGTAAAAACAAACAGTGTAAACATTCATTTGACGAGGCCAAAAGGGGATATGGTATATCCGCGAATCAATTTTCACGAATACTTTTTAAATTGATTAATAATTATGAAGGCCTTTAGTGTTTAATGAACTGTTTTGATTTCTGAACATTTTTTTAAAATTTTGGGTGGTATTTAAGAGAATGGAGTAGAAAACCGGGAGAAACCTAAAATCAGACTAATGGATGAAGTGAATGTGGAACTAAGAACTCTGGGTAGTAATTGGAATAGGGCATTGTGAAAAAATATTCTGGACTAGGCCAAGCCCACTCGCACCTATAGCGCCTTCGATGATGATGGAGAATTATCAGTCTTTTCTCCATTTGACATTGCATGAGTAGCGAAGCATGTTAAAGATCGTTTTGAATATCAACATTTCAATTAAAAGATTCAAATTCTATTAATTATTGTTTCAGACTTTCAAGCTGTCTAAGCTCTTTTAAGCTACAACTTTTAACCTTATGAGAATAGAATTGAAAATAATTTATTTCCCCTAAATAGAAATCGAACGCGTGCTTAATTAATGATAAATACATATATAGAAAATGTTCTAATCAGCAAAACTGCCGGGCGTTTGGTACCTTACAGTCGAATTAACAGTATTTACATTATAAATTGGCTCCAAAAATACGAGACTAATTGTATAAAGAGGATTATTGATTTATGTACCTATTATCGAGGCCATCGTGGCGTAGTGAAGTAGCATCTGTCTATTTATGCGGCGGTTGTGAGTTCAATTTCCACTCGAAGGAATATATTATTTCAACTCCTTTGATGTTGAGTTCCGCCTTTCAACATGTCTCGAATTCTGATGGAAAGAATGAAAGGTTTGGACACTAGGTGCTCTTTCTCCCTTCCCTGCTATATGTGAGATACAAGGTGATTTAAATTAATTCACTATATTCACAAATCATAAGCCAGTCGTGGCGCAGAGGCGCAATCTTGAAATTGTAAACGCAACAAATTATGGGTTCGATTCCCACTCAAGGAATCCTCGCTCCTCGCTCTGAATTTCGCAACTCAATAAGCAATGACTCCAGAATTCGACGAAAAGTGAGGAATGGAAGTGTTTTATTAGGATTGGAATATCTTAACACTAGGTTCCCACGTCCCTCTGCTTACCCCGCTGTGCGCGAGATATAGCATGAAGCTAATAAAATATTAACAAAACATACTGAAGCACAAAATAGTTTTTATAGAAAAAGTCAAAAGCTAAAAACAACGGGTCAGATAAAGCAAAGGAATATTTTTGCCTCCATTCATAAATAATTTTTATATAGCATGTGCCTTTTCGTTGGCTTTCAAATATTCATATATATTTTTGCTCAGACTATTTTTTAAAACGCAAAAACTCGGTCGTAAGTATAGAATGAAAGTTGACCAGTGAAGAAATTTGCTTTTTCAAATAACAAATGGAACAGAATAAGATTTTTTTTTTCTCCGTGTGGACTAACACTTAATCTAAAATATTAAAAATAAGAGCAAAATAAGGTTTAAAATCTTTTCAATTTTTTTATTAATCCAGTGTTATGATAATATTATGATTTTTTTTTCAGCTTCACGTTGTATCCCGCACACGATAGGGAAGGCAAAAGAAACCTAGAATTCTGGAGGCATTTCGTGTTGAATGGCGGAATTTAACGCCACGCTTTGCTCCGACACCAGAGCTAAGGAAATGAAAATAATAAATATTTCATTTCTCCGACTAGGATTCGAACCTACAATTGCGTTTACTGTCACATTTTGTGCCCCTTGCGCCACGACTGGCTTTTATTTTTCATAACTAGGGAGGAAAACTAAGAACGAAATTTCATTGTTAACTTAGTAGTTGTTTGTCTGATGTTCATAACGCTTTAGTGGTTTTCAGACACGTCCTATTATTTGGCGGGGATCTCAGTTCGATTTCCTCTATTTACCTCATAATCTAAGCAATAGACAGCTACAATGCGGTTTTAAATCACGTTCACGAGTTTTATATACTTTGTATAGGTTGTGTAATACCTGGTTACTATCATTTTCGTTGAAAATAAATATAATCTCGATTTATGTTTCAGTGAGCAAACGAATATGGGCCGATTTATTTTGTGTGGGACAAAAAGGATTTACATTTACACATGTGACACGCCTTGGAGCTGTCACGCATTTCCTTTCCTTTGTAAGAATTTCGACGTAGATTAAGTAATAAAACTACATAATAAAGTGGTAGTGGAGTACAAGCCTGTAAACGTAATGGTAGTGGGTTGAATTCCCGTTCGGCGAATGAAATATTCAATATTTACATTTTCTGGTAGCGAGACAAACACTAATGAATTTCGGAAAGTGGAAACGAAAGTTTTAATTTTCTCTACCTACCCTGCTAAGTTAAAAGAATTATATACTATGTAATATGTATGTAACAGGTGGAAAATAAATAAATGTTGACTAGATAACTCGAAATGGCGTAATAACGATTTATTTATATAAAAATAAAATTGTCTAAAATATATACTTATTGTGTTGTATTAGAATTCATAAAAAAATATACCCAAGTTACAAAATTTTATTTTTAATCAACTTCATTTAAAATAGGTTCAGCAGTACATGACCAGGGTTTCTTTTATTACAGGTTTATGTTATATAGATCGTTCGAATAATAGTTATATGGTATTCCGTTCGTGGATTTCATACGTCACCATAAAACGCACTCACGGCTCTTAGCACCATTAATAACATAATATATGGAGGAAAATAGAAAGACTTTCCTCAATTTTCACATAAAAGCCCATTATTTTTTAACGGATTATAGTGCTTTAGCAATTTTAGAAACAATTATAAAAGTATTACCTACACGTAAAAAAATAGATAAATATTAACAAATTCGCATTATTTATTACCATTTCTTCACTCTGGTGTCGAGGTAAAACACGGCGTTTAATTCCGCCACTCAACACGCAATGCCTCCAGAATTCACCGGAAAGTGGGGAACGGGGGTGAAATATCTTAACACTAGGTTGCTAGGCTCCCTCTGCCTATCTTGGCATGTGCGGAATGCAGCGTGAGCTTGAAGAAGTTATATAATATACGATATGATAATATGCAGTGTTGGTATCCTGCACAAACATAACAGGATTTCTATATGACTGAAGTTAAATTGCAGGATGTACGTATTTTTAATTTATATGTATACTAGTGAACCCGAACGCGGCTACGCCCGCTTGAACTATACGAATATTTATTAAATATATTTATGAAATTATTTTCATTTTTTAACAGAGAGATGTGTTAAGCAAGCTCATTTTGGGTAACATTTTCTAACAACAAACTTTGCAAATCGTTGCTTAGCAACGGTCGCATAGCAACGGTTGTTATTAACATGGCGGAATAAATTGCATGTCAAATTAATAAGTATTTTAATATATTGGTATATATCGAAAATATTACAAATATGAGAAAAAAGAGTTTCCTATGTTCATCCCAGGACCCTCAAGTATCTCTATTTGAGTATTTTATCACAATTAAATTAGCGGTTTGGCCCTGATTGCGTAAAAGACAGACAGACAGACAGAGTTACTTTCGAATTTATAATATAGGTATGGATGTTAGGTGCAGATTAGATAATTCTCAATGCAATTTAATCTGAAACCCATTTAGCTCATCCCATTAATTAATTGGACTAATACCGCATTCGCGATTATAGTTTGTGTTTACGTTCATCGCGTGTACGCAACATGACTTGTAATTGAATTGTGGCCAAGTTTTAAAAGTTTTGTACTCGATAAATACAGATGTCAGTTTCACGCTGAATCTCGCACGTAACAGAGTGTTAATAATTTTGTTTTCATGGATATCGAACATATAACCGTTGCGTGACAGCCGAATTCTCGTGTCCCTGCGCTACGACGGCCTCTATAAAAATAGACAATTACAGATTTAATACATTTTTCAGCGTTACCATCGCAGGGAAAGCAGAAAATAACCAATTTAGTGAGTTCTACCGTGCACGCATCCTCCAAAAGGAAGTGGAGAATGGAGAATACAATTATGTCATTAATTATATATAGTGGTTGGCCACCAGGGGTCGTGCGGTACAGACGTGACCGTATTTTATTAAATTTAATAAAATATAGTGTCACAGTATCGAGTGCGCGGCAATTGCAAGCGGAGAGTAAACGAAATACTTGTATTTTAAGTATCTAGTATGAATTAATGATGAGCGTGTCATCGATGTCATCGATATCAGCGATGAACAAATGGAATCTCTTCAAAAAGATATAAAAGGCTACTTTGCGGACTTTATAAGGTTTCAAAAAGAACATAAGCCGAAATTAAGAAGGATTTAGCAGAGATAAAAGACGACTTCATCAATATTAGGCAAATAACTGAGGACTTATTCCAACAATATCAAAATTTGAAAGAAAGAGTAGTGAATATTCAAGCAGAAAATAAATACATACAAGAGAAAATTGACACCTTAGAGTCAACAGTGCATGCAATAAATTCAATCGATAAAAATGCCACGAGTTTTATTGCTGCGTCGATCGATAGTGGACCACATGTCTAACACTCCGCACGAAACTTTCTTTCTTGAACCTGAAGAATGTCAGCGTCGGGCGAACAATTTAATTTTTGTTGGTACCCCGAAATAACAGAAGAAAGTTTTAAGATACGCCAGGAACATAATTTGAGAGACTAACAGATTAGGATTACTCAGAATCTAGATAATAAGATTGGTTAAATACATAAATAAAATATAATAAATAATATATATCAAGACGATAAAAACATGTCTTATATTACATTAGAAAAAAATCTAAACAAATTCATTGAAGAGAGTAAAGTGTCTTAATTGACGATACAAACTGGTCCTCGCAATCATTGGATTGACAGAAAGATACTGGAAGGTATCGAGTATAGAAATATTAAATCTTATCTCGGAAGTAGACTTCTTTCTAGAAGGTTGTTAAAATTGATAAAATCCAGCCCACGGGCTATAAAATACCGCACGACTCCGTGCTCGGTCCTTTATTATTTCTGATTTATGTTTCCTTTCAAAAAACTTTTATTAAGTTGTTATTAATTTTCCTAGACTTGATTGATACATAAGAATAATAACAGCGTCTAGTATTAAGTTATTATTTTATTTACCTTCTTAGTTTTACAATCGCAATGTTAAAGAGTGCCAAACGCTACGGTCTCTACATACCTCTTTCGCCTCGTCCACTGTCATCAACCTCTTCATACAAGCACTCCGGAGAGTTCTCATGCTTTTTACGTGACCTTCCTTCAGTATCTTAGATACTGTGTTTTCGAAGGTCAACCGCCAACTCCCTCAACGAGGTCTCCCCCAACTCCTACTCAAAAAAATAATATAACTTATGAAATATATGAAAATACGAGTATATGAAAATAGCACCTCAAACACCTTTTCTTAGTACAAATTCATCATTTTCTAATAAAAATATTTAATCAAAACGACAATAACAGTACAATCATGTGACGGCTGTCTCTGATTTTCCTTCGCGTTTAGATACTTTTGATATATTGAAAATATTCAATGGTTAAGATATAGCGATATGAAAGACTGAGTTGATTTACCTACAGCCGTAGCGTTATATTGGGTTTTGCTTATTGTTTTTGAAACGAATGTAGTATTTATATTATCCTCCGCATATGGAAGAGTTAGCAGAGAGAGCCTATTGTTGCGTTATTCTGTTTTTGTATACGTACTATATGGAAATACATTGCAATCTAGCCAATGAAAAATATTTTTTGACTCTATAGTTTCTGAATTTTCTCTTAAGAGAGCTTTTAATAAATACGATAACGGAACGGTTAAAAGTTATGGTGTCAGTCGTATTTTAATATTTTATATTCTTGCATATTTTATTATTAGGAAAGTAGGCTGTAGATACATGTCATAGACTAAAACACGGAGGCCAGTTATGGCGCATGGGCACAGATGTGTGACTGTAAACGCAACATGTTGTGGGTTTGATTTCCCCTCGAGGAAAAGAAATATTTAATGTTTTCATTTCGTCGCTCTGGTGTTGAGGTAAACCGTGACATTGAACTCCGCCACGCAACACACAATGCCTCCAGAATCAAGCGGAAAATGTAGAACGGAGTGTCTTAACACTAGGTTCCCTTTGCCTACCCGGCCGTATGCGGGTTATAGCGTGAAGGTAAAAAATTAATATCAAAATCTTTCATAATAAAATTAAAATCTTTCTAACCCCATATTTATTTTTTAGTAACACATCAATTTCTGAACAACATAATAAAGATTTTATTTACCATAAAATTCCAATTATAGAATATCTTTATAAGCTACATCTAAAATAGCATCCAACCGACTCCATGAACTGAACCACACGAGGTGGATCGCTATTTATACAGAAGTGGTGCAATCGATCAAAGGCTATCGCAATATTAAAGACACGTTCATTATTCTAAAGCTGATTTTTATTAATATTTTAATAATGAAAGATTTTTATTTTCACGCTGAATCTCGCATATAACAGGGTAGGCAGAGGGAACTTAGTGTTAAGATACTCCATTTCCCACATTCCACTGAATTTTTCGAAGTCATGCGTGTTGAGTGGAGGAACTCAACGCCGGGGTTTGATGTCAGAGTAAAGAAAATAAAATATTAATAAATAATAATAATTAATTTGCTCTAATGAGGATTGAATCTACAGCCATCACGTTATAGTCACACCTTTGTGCCTCTGCGCCATGACGGAACTCGACGGGAAAAAAATATAAGATAAAATGTACTCGTATACAATATTGTGATATCAGCAATAATTGTTATTAAACTTAATTGATTGATGAAGAATCATCATTTATCATTTTTTTCATTACGTATGAAATGTCGATATACATAAAGATAAAAAAAAATAAAAATCCTAGTTCTCTTTAAAAACAAATCTAAATACTCTCACAAATGAAATTGCATATTCAGTGTTTAAGATATGGTGATGTGAAAGCTTTATCTGCAGCCATAGATTGAATTCTGGTTATTGTTTTCGCAACAAAAATAGTATTGGGCTTGACGTATCCCCCGCATATAGAAGGTTGGCATACCGAGCCTACGTTTGCGTTTATAGAAATGAGACAGAACTTATGTTTATGATATTTTTAATTTATGGTAAATATTTTATTTCTTTCTAAATGAATGTCTATTATTATTGAAATAATTATAAGTCAGTCATTTAGAAAGAAATAAAATATTTCGTCGCTTTGGTAACGCGACAAAGCGTGCCGTTGAGACTCGCTACTTAACACGTAATGCCTACAGAATTCGGTAGAAAATGGGAAACGGAAATGTCTTAATAGGAACGAAGTGTCTTAAAATTCGGTTTCAAGGTTCCTCTACGAACCCTGCTATGTGCGGATACAACGTATACCGTTAAGTGTTAAAAAATACAAAGAATAACAAATCTATATATAAAAGGACTTGTCCTCACTGACTGAGGTAAGACGCACGCACAGCCGTAACCGCTGTGCGTAGAAACGTGGAATTTGGACAGATGTTTACTTTTGTAATCTGGACATCCACTAAGAAGGGATTTTGAAAAATTTTTACACTAAAGGGGTTAAATAGGGGTTCAAAGTTTGTATGGAAAAAAAATTAAATCGGCACCGATTTTTATAAAATTTGAAATTTAAAGAATATTTAAATCGCCACCGATTTTTATAAAATTTGAAATTTAGACTCTTAAAAATATTTCATTGAACATATGTTTCGTGGTTTATTAGAATTCACCCCTAATTACGCAAGCGAAGCTGCGCGCGTCCGCTAGTCTAACTATAAATTAATCATTAATTTAAATTTATTTTACGTTCAAATCTTTATCGTATCATTAGAATATTAAAAGCCAATTAAACGTTATTAGCATTTATAATGGACACTAAGTGCCAATTTCTATTAGTTTACTGATTCAAATTTAAATTGTAAGATTTCTTTCCAGTGATTGACTTTGTGTCTTAAGTTTAATTTGAAATTGTTTGTTCATTTTCATTTTACATTTTATGTAAAATTCGTTTTCATTAATTAAATTAATTCTAAATAACTTCAAATATTCATTTTATGAAATACTAGCGACCCTTACGCGGCTTCCCTGCGTAAACTTAATATTATATTTTAGCCAAATTATACGATTTTTTATACAATGTGCTATTCTGATGTATAATTTATTATTTCTGTAAAGTTTCAACTAAATCCATACAGTAGTTATCCCGTGAAAGTGGAACAAACATCCATTCTCACAAACTTTCACATTTATAATATTAGTAGGATTAGCAGGATTTAATCCAACCAGGCCATCGCGGCGTAGTATCTGTATAAGTATTTGACTACAAGTATTATGAAATTATTTTTATTTCCCCATTTTGGTAAAACAAATGTCTTAAAATGGAGAACAGAATATCTTGACACTAGATATTATCCTATCCTATCCTATATCTTATAAAACAAAGTCGCTTTTCGTGTCTGTCTGAACTTTCTAACTCTTCTTCTTCTAAACCACGCAACGGATTTTTATGCAGTTTTCACCATTAGGTCGAGTTTTTCTTAGGGAAGGTTTATATATAGTTTATAATTTGTACATTCTTATGTAAATTAACATAAATATGATAAATGTGTCTAAAGTCCTACCTATTGAGACACTTTCGCGCATGCGCTGCTTTAATGGTAAGTACTACATGAAAATAATGTACTGGAGTATTGTTCCTCTTAATAAGATCTACAAAAAAGTCCGCGAGAGCATATTTTTATCTTTTAAGGATAACGTGTAGTGATCATATTTCTGTCTAAAAATAGTAATTTCAATATATTTTTTATTGTGAGGGATATTTTTCCATAATGATATTAATCCTTATCCTTTAAAATACTTTATTAATTTTCTACGTTAAACGAAGATAAAATTTGCTTTTTACACTATTTCGAAATTGCGAATAGTTTTAGAGAAAAACGCATTTAATTGTTGACACATCACGCCGTTGACTCATCAGCTGTGCCGACTCAAGTTTCACTTATCCCTTACTCTCAGCATATAAATAAGTATATTAGTTACGTTGGCCATTTAATGTAGATCAAAACTGTCTTTTACTGTTTTTTCAATTTAATAAGTACTTTAGAAGTTGTTTCAATATCAAAACATCCTTGCTGCGTAACGCGCCTCGCGACGTTTTGCTTATACAAGCGCGTCATGAGCAGTCATCGGTGGTTCAGTGGTAGAATGCTCGCCTGCCACGCGGGCGGCCCGGGTTCGATTCCCGGCCAATGCATTCTATTTAATTTTCCTCACAGGCAGCCACGTAGTGCTTGCTTTTCATCAGGGACAGAATACCCTCTTCAGCATTAACCACAAGCTCGAAAAAAAAAACCCGCCCTCTATAGAGGCATAGCAACGAAGATTTAGATGCGTTTGCACGTATTGGATAATTGGAGTTGAATGTATTATTTCAGCGCAATATATTTGGTATCATATTTTTTGTAGTAGTTATTAGTAGGTAGGTTTTTGTTTATAATTTCTTCCGTTTAAAAATAGTCATTTAACTATCTAAAAATAGTCATTTAAATATATTTTAATAAGTACTTGAAAAGATTAGTAGCACAGATTTAAAATTACGGTACCTACTAAAAAATCCTTGCTGTGTAAAACAATTGGAAAATCCTTATTGAAACTACGAAAATGCGGGTTGCATTAGGGTTTAATTAATTTTCACATTATCTTAAGTGCTTTGCAAACATACATTATATGAATAATCCAGTAGTAAAAGCGGGCGAAGCCGCAAGGGGGTCGCTAGTCTATATATATATAAAAGGACTTGTCCTCACTGACTGAGGTAAGACGCACGCACAGCCGTAACCGCTGTGCGTAGAAACGTGGAATTTGGACAGATGTTTACTTTTGTAATCTGGACATCCACTAAGAAGGGATTTTGAAAAATTTTAACCCTAAAGGGGTGATATAGGGGTTGAAAGTTTGTATGGAAAAAAATTTAAATCGGCACCGATTCTTATAAAATTTGAAATTTAGATTTTTAAAAGTATTTAATTGAA
>JAEBDU010003797.1:0-13092 GCA_016802625.1 Heliconius numata | reverse complement strand
TATTTTGTTTGTATGTGAAGGTATGTGTAAATGGCTTATAATTTTAAATTATTGTTATGCATGGTTTCGTGTATTATGTAATACAGCATTGTTATACATAATGTTATGTTATATATGAAAAATATTTTCATTTCTTCGCTGTGGTAACGATAAATTGCGGCGTTAAATTCCGCCACTTAAAGTTTTGAGTGCTATGTAATGCCTCCATTATTTGTCAGTGGCCAGTGGTCAGTGGGGGAACGGAAAAGTCTTAATGGGAACGGGGTTACTTTAACACTACCTTAGGTTCTCAGGTTTCCTCTGCCTAGCTTGCTATATGCGGGATACAGCGTCAAGCGAAAGAAAAAAATACAACCCCTGAAAAAATCTAATGTAGGGCAA
Organism: Heliconius numata; assembly: GCA_016802625.1. NCBI lineage: Eukaryota > Metazoa > Arthropoda > Insecta > Lepidoptera > Nymphalidae > Heliconius > Heliconius numata. Next base: position 12,711 of record JAEBDU010003797.1, on the reverse strand, counting down.
ACTTCCTCTAGGGATTTATACTTAGTTGTTTAGTAAGTAGGAATATTTACATTTCTCATATTTTCTTCACAAAAACATAGCAGAAATAATGAAAATTTTGAGCTGAAATATCTCATAAATGTATTCAACTACAGTATGCTAATGGAATTTTACCTAAATACTTGAAGACAACAGATTGAGATGCTTATCGTATTTGAGAATTTACTATAATTTTCTATTTTAGTGTTCGCTGAATTAACTAACCCCCGAGGACGGATTGTGGGCCAGTAATTAGCTCGCGGTTTTATATAGATAGGTAAATTGGGGAAAATTTGAATCTATGTGTATCCCATATAGCAGAGAAGGCAGAGGGAAGTTACTGTTAAGATTCCCGACTTTCCCCTGAATTCTGGAGGCATTGCGTGTTGATTGGCGGAACCGCCAGAGAAATTTAAGCGCTGAGCGATAAATTAAAATATTAAATACTTAATTTCCTGTTGTGTTCAAATACACGATAGTACCTCTGTGCCACGAATGGCATCATAAGATTCAAATATTTATATTTAATCTATATAAATAACAATTGTATAAACTTTTTTTTTTAAATCCAACACCAAAAATAATCTTTTAAATTAATTATTTCGTTTCTTTACAAATAAATTAATGTTATGTACAATACAATACTATAGTTGATTTTCTAAATAAATAATAATAATTAAATATAATTAATATACAAAATACGTACATATCTTTTATTTCCTGTCAAACACTCAAAGACTTTAATAAATATTTATTTATTATATTTAAGATAAGTGTTTTTTCTTACATTTTAGTTTTATAATATAATTAAACTAAATCTTTAAATTTATTCAGACTGTCTTGGCCTCGGGTACTGCATCTAATGTAGTCAGTACTTGAATTTTAAATCGCAGTAGTCGCTATTTCATTGCATATTCTTAAGAACTACCATTTTTAAGGTGATTTTTAATGTGTAATATACATAATGAGGTAATAATTTTTCAGTTTTAATATAATACAGCTTCTTTATTTATTTACAAAAATCTGAATAATATTGCTTTTTTTCGAGCTTGAATTTAGTTAAAAGATTGCAAACTGGAAGCTAAAATAATGATACAATGAATATATTACCTGACTTATTAATAGTAAAATAAAATTTTTCATAAAGAATATAAGATTTTCAGGTTACAAGGGGATTTTGAGGCACCCATTCGGTATGATAATATGTGAATTATTATTTCTTAGAGTCTTAACTACTGTGGCAGACAATGCGGAGTGTTGGGTCTCTTTGCCGCATTCCAGAAAATACTCATATTTTAATATTAAGTAACCTGTCTCCCTTGTCTTACTTGAGGCTTGATTACTATTTTCCAAAGATCTGTAATCTATTTAGGACCAACTATTCTAATATACAGTCGAATTGATAACCTCCTCCTTTTACAGAAGTCGGTTAAAAATTAAATCAACATAAGCTTAAACTTTACCAAAAATGACTATATTAATACATAGTCACTTACAACGGCTATACTACACTAGCCTCGTTAAGAAGTCGACATGGCAAACGAGACATTCAAAGAAAATGCTTCAGCTCCAACGTTAGGGTCTAAACCGAGCCAGTCTTATTTCAGGCACGGAACGCCAAATGAACTCAACCTTTTTAGGGCCGACAATGGGTAAGTGCGAAATGAGCAATACTTTTTACAATGATTTAAAGTCACTAGAATATATATGTTTGTTTTATTTGTTATTTTCTTTTGCCATTGACTAGAACAATCGAGTTATAATATATATTAGAATTGTTTTCGTTCAATCTAATTGGATATAATATGAAAAATTCAGAAGAGAAAATAGTGTCTTGTTATTTGGTTATACTTGGTTTCCCTTTTCTTTGTTGCGAAAAGCGTTAAGCGTGAGCTTAAAATGTAGCAAAGAAATCAAAAATCGTATTGATATCAAAAATATTCTTTATGACTATGGAAAATTTCTTTATAAATTTCTTTATGGCTTACGCATGGGATACAGTCCCATAAAAAAGTTTTTACTTGAACTTAGTTTTATTTTTCACTTGAATTTAAAACTGATGAATTGCCCAAAAATGGTCAATAATAATTCAAAGGATAAAATTTAAATAATTACTTTACATAAAAAATCACAGCAATAATTGAAAACATATTATAGTTTTAAACGAACAGATATACGGTTAGCGCGCCGATAATACCCTATAAATTGTTAAATTCCTTTTAAAATTGTATCGAGTTGGGACTATTTAAATATTTGCTGTGTAATATGTTGTTTACTTTTGTTATTTTCATTTCAGTATAGCAATATTAATTGGTGATAATTTTTACAAAAACGAAACGTAAAATCATTGTATATATAATTTTTATAAACCTGAAAAAGAAAGATTATATTATTTCTTTTCTTGAGAATTAGAAAAAGAACATATACCTAAATAAGATGGAAATATTTAAATGTTTTTATGTTTAATGATATGAAATGATAGGAAATGTGGTTATTTCCGTACCTTTTAGAAACTTTAAAAAAATAACTTTGAAAATCAACTTTATAGGATTACACATAGATACATATAGTTTTTGGTTCAATTCCCATTCAGAATAAATTATTTGTACTTCTCGCTCTGGTATCAAAACAATGCGCAACGTTGAGTTCCGCTATTCAGTATGCAATATCGGAAAATTGGGCGGGAAGTGGGAAAACAGCGTGTGCTAACACTAGGTTCCCGTGGAAATAGAAAGGACATATATATAAAAAAGAAAAAAAGACAGTTTCCACATCTCTTCCAGTACCATCTATTCACGAACGCCATAAAATGTTTATATGAATAGCACTACAGTGCTAGTGTTGTAGGGAATTGCAGAAATCAAAGGCGTCAAACTGAGTGAATTTGTTGCTTCACTGGCTATATACGCCTGTGAGTGCTAAACGTGTACGAGATATCCTTTCAGCAATCGTAATACAGTAGGTTCTCTCCTGTTAACTTTTGTACTTTAAATATTTGACTTTTGGAATCTAGATGTTGTATATTTAAACTGATATTTTAAATTTTATAATGAAATGTTAGTAAAATCTAAAAATATTCTTTATTTAATAAGCTAAGCGCTTTGAAATCGTCAAGTTACATAGAAATGATAATAGTGTCCTTCAGGATGTTACCACCAGCTCGGAAGGCAGTTCTGCTGAGAAGAGCTAGCCAAAAACTCAACAGTTATTTTAAAATATAATCCTACTAATATTATAAAAAATTGTAATGATAAGTGTTTGTTCAGTTTTTACGCAAAAAATATTAAACTGATTTAGAGAAAACTTTACAAAATTAGCTTAGCATATATATTAGAGATTAATAGCATATACATTAGAATAACACATAGGCTACAATCTATGTAAGCATTTTGTATTTAGGCCGCTAGTAACAATCATTAGTTTCCCGTATAACATCAAGGGGATTTATTTCCACGCATTATTATCATTATAGTAATCTTGTATTAATTAGTAGGCTTTATTAAATAATAATATATTTTTAATTTCATTTTAAATTGTTGATGACTGAATGAACTGAATGAATGGCAAGTCGAAATCACTTGTAAAATTTTATTATATTAATACATACTATATCATATAATTGATTTAGTAACTTTTTGAAAAGAAAACAAGGAGCGATCAACTTATTTTTAGGGTTCCGACCTTAAGGTCAAAAACAAGCTCATCACTCTTGGTTTTAGTTTTTGAAAAGGTACGGATGGATCTTTTTATGGAAAAAATAAATCTTTTTGACATCACAGGTGTTGTCCGTCCGTCTGTCTGTGTGTTGAAATTCAAACCATATACTTAGGTCTACGGTCCCTTGATTTGCTAAAAAAAAATCGTATTTCTACATTTACTTAAAAAAAATGTCGCAAAAAGACGCGTATTTCGATAATATAAAGGAAAACAAATTTAATAGGGTTGACATTAAAACTTAATACGATATAACAACATAAAAATTGAGAACGGAGTGACTATATTCTCTTTACTTACTTTACAAACTAAATAAAATAAAAAAAAATAAGGTAAAGGGCCACATTTTATTATAACAATAAAAAATAAAGTAATAGAATTGAAATACACAAAAATATCTTTATAATCATAACGCGTTGTTAATAATCAGTAATAAACAAAAAAAATATATTATATAGAAGATTTTTTTGTCCGGGATCTATTTAGAAGGCAGTGCTTGAACGTAATTGTCATAAAGGAGAAACGTGAGAGGAATTTAGCACTCGCCCTAGTCCTGCTTTTATAATTCATATAAATTGTTTGATTTTCTTTGAATTTATGTTAATTGAGGATTTCTTGGCAACTGAACGTACTTTAATATTGAACATATGTAGAAGGTTATAAATTCAAATAAATTCTTAAAAAAATTTTAGGATAAGTTAATGTGTCTTAGGTAATATGAATTTCTTTTTAAATCCACGAATTGAAGAATTTGTATATTTTTTAGCTTTCTGTTTTATTTCGGCGATTTTCTGTTTTATTTTTTTATTTATAGGGAGAGCGAGTCTAATGTCAAGACATTTCTTTTGTCCGCTTTCGAGACATTGAATAGAAAAGTGACATTTTTAATAATAATAGAAAATAATTCATATTTTTATTCAAATCCTCTAAATATATTTGTACTGTTATTTTAATTTTTACAATCTAAAATATAAAATTAGGCTACATACGAATTGCACTCACATATAAATTCGAAGTTTTACAATGCTATAAGGGAGTTTATGCGAATTTTGTTTTAAGGGTCTGTTATCTTAGTGGGCTCTTACAGCTGGAGTGGCTGAATGAAGGGGTAAAAAACGTTTGAACGAATCAAGGGGCCAGTTACAGCGATTTGTCTTTTGGTATGGTATTATTGCCGGTACCATCTCAGCCATACAATTTCACTACTTACTCCCTTAAAATAAGATGTCAATTCCTGTGTATCAGCTAAATGGTATTCTTTTCGGTAAATCGTGAGTAATAGGAGGTAACAATTTGTGTCAGTATAGGAAGTAGTGCAGTAAGGATATGCGATAATGTTGTTAACGATTTCAGGCAGTTCTCGTTGTATAGCTTTATCTTATGTTTATTTCTTCTGTAGTAGGTAAAATTAGGCAAATTTCTTAGTTTTAACTAAATTACTAAGTAAATGTAAGAATAATATGAATAATAATAAATTTAGCATTTGTTTATGGAAAAAGATTATGTGTAGTTATCACAGTTTTATCTAATTTTCGTCCTATCCGAGGAAGCCTTTCATGATCGACCCCTATTCATGTTGAAGATTTGTATCTCTACGTCGTTTTAATGTCATAAATCTTAATGCATTTATTAAATATATCAATATAATATCGATTTACTGGTTATTTTGTAAATTAAAAAAAATATACATTCCTAAGGCCTAGAGGCTCACACCCTCGAGATTTATTAGAATTATTATTTATTAATATTTTATTTTTCTCGTTCTAGCAATAAAACAATAGCCTGGCCTTGAATTCCGCAACTCATCGCGTAATGCCTCAAAAACTTAAACGGAAAGTGGAAACGGAATATATTAACACTAGGTTTCCTCTGCCTACCCTACTGCTTGCAGGATACAGCTTGAAGCTAATTTAGTTTTAGTTTAATTAAAAAAACACATATCCATATCTAAAAATAAAAATAAAACGAAACAATCAAACACAGAAATCTCTATGAAAACCAAAAGAATAAGCATTTTCATTATAATATCTTCACCTACCCACCTACAAACAAAATAGATCATCATTAACCAACATAATTAATAGATCCCAATTTTCCTCAATCATCCATTGTGCGAGAATAATTACATATCAGTGGAGGAGGAGGAGGAGGAGGAGGAGGAGGAGGAGGTTGATAGACAGGGGTCTGACTGATTAGTGCTGGACAAATGACTGTGGCGCTGATGTGTCCTAATTGCGATGGACGATATATCGATAATTAAATATTTTACGCTTGTATATAAACCGTCATTCTTAATTAGTTTTAGTTGGATATTATACGTGATAATATCCATATCTAAAATCAGAGGGTATGAATTATATTTATTCACTTTTGCATTTCTACGCTCTAGCACCAAGGTAAAGCGCGGCGTTAAGCACCGCAATTCAACACACAATGCTTCGAAATTAGGAAACGGGAGTGATTTAATACTAGATTCCCGCGGCCATACTATGTGTTGTATAAAGCGTGAAGCTGAAAAGAAAAAGTAAAATTTTAATATTTTCGTAAAAAATTTAAACTTTTCATTAATATTCCATCTTTTAATGCATGCAAAGCTAAAGCAATTTTAAAATAGCCGTATCCTACATTTATTTTTTGTAGCACTTACAAACTACTCGCAGCAAGTTCCTGCAAACTTAATCTTGTGTATTTTGAAAAGATAAGATATCGTTTTATGTTAAGTAGTTTCAACAGTAATTAGGGAAGTCAGGAGTACTTAAGATCTCAGTTTTAAATAACATTTACATAAAGTTTTACTTTTGGTTGGTGATATATTTTTGGTAATTCCTTCTGAGTTTCATATAATTAAATAAACACAATAATAAAAAAATACTAATAATTTTTGACTTAATAATATAAGGAACCGTTTTATTGACATTTTCGAAAGATACCTACCGTGTAGTGAGAGTTTTAGAAAAAAATATAGAAACAAAAGAAAGGAACAATAATATTTGAGCACCTAATATTCTAACTCTGGATGTAGAATGAAATAAGAAAGACTATTTCTTAAAAGTAAACAATTAGAATTTTTTTTTGTTTTACCCCATGTAAGTATTAGGATAGCTAGTTTATCGTTCTTGTATTTGAAGGTCACAGTACAATGACTTTGCTCCAGTATTATCAACAATACTAGTTCCAGGTGGATAAGATCCTCTTATTTTCTCATAGATTGTGTAAATATTTCAAGAATGTTTAAAAAAAAAGCACAGCGGCATAAATAAGAAAATCTAAATCTGGGGCCATAAAATAGATTGTGATTCATAGCAAATGCTTTTATTCGCCATACTAATATTTGAAATATCGTCCAATTTTTGATTCATGTAGTTTTAGGAGTTCAATTCTTTTATGGGCAATAGTCAATACATACTCCTTTATAAAAGATTGAAGTATTCTTTTGCTCAGTACAAATGTTGTCTAACAACCGTCACCGAGCGCCTCTTTGAAATAATATTTGACCATGGGACCAGTCGTGGCGCAGGGGCTCAAGCTTGTGACTGTAGTCGCGTTCAGGGTTCGATTCCCCTGGTTTCGAGACAAAGTGCTAGCTCCCTATGCCTGCTCTGCTAAATGCGGAATAGAGATTGGAGCTGAAAAAAATTTGGCCGGAAAATAGCTTTGTGTGAATGGATTTAAAAAAATTTTTGAATATTTTTTTTATTTGAAAAACATTTTTTTTTAAAAATATTCAAAGTAAAATTTAGAATTTGGGAACAAACTAGACTGAGTAAATTTTGGATTATTCGTAAACGCGGACTTCAACAGCGTGCGTAATTAGGACAGTCGAGTTTAAAATTAATTATCGCAAACGTGAACAAGAAATTTCACAGCGGTGTGAACTCTTGCAGTCGAAATTTTAATACATATATACATACATATATTTTGTGCCAAAATTGACTATAAACTATTTTCTAGTATTCTAAATGATATTTGCACTATCGACAAATATTTAATTAAGATAGGAATAGTTATTAACCAGTTGGTCTGTAGAGATACTGTGTGTTAGGTTAGGTGGCAGCCAACCCAGACTAAGTACTTCCTAGCATAATTCAAAAATTTCTATAAATATTAGTACTATTTAAGTATAGAATTCTTTTATTATTTGGAAAATGAAATTAGACCGGAAAGAAAAATAAAAACGTTTATTACTACTACCATAATATGAATTTTATACGTATACGTTTCTAAACTATATTATAAAGTTAATTTGTTGAATGATTATTATTTACATTGAATGTGTATTTTACACGTCTAGATATCTAAACTAGATCTATACTAGTTTAGCGCTTTCAACCAAACAAAATATTGAACTTTATAATATGAAGTAATACATTTATGATTATGAAGTTATTAATTTTGTATACTTTATTTTGTGTCCTACATGTATCCATAGTTGTACTATAAATCCGGTCAACATTTTCCTAACAACCTCAAAAATTATCATTATGAAACGTCTATTTTATCTATCTAGATTTTCCTCACAGAAAATATACCGAGTTGGATTCAAATTCACAACCTGATAGCATCACATAGAAGCGAAAACAAAGTAAAATTAGTAAAACAACGTTATAATTTTTCCATATTCCCATACAATTTAAATAATACGCCCGTAATTAAGGGGAGGAAAATATATTTTTAATGCTCTAGCGGAACTTAATTGTACCTTTAAGTAATATGTGCAGAAAATAGCGTTAAATATTAAGGAAATTTCTCCTTTGCAGGTGTTAGATATAATTAATTGGCCGTTGGCCCGAGATCGTTTACCTGCACTGAGTTTGACCTGTTTACATTTTATGGTATCGATACTCTTTATTCTCTTTTATTCTCACTGGAGGAAATTCAATATTTTCATTTCTTCGCTCTGGTCTCGAGGCAGGGCGTACCGTTGAGGTTCTCCACTCAACATACAAAGCCTCCAGAATGAGGAAAAAGAGGAACGGAGTGTCTGAACACTAGGTTCCCTCTGCCTAGCCTGTTGTATGCGAGATACAGAGTGAATCTAGAAAAAAGAAAATTAAAAAAATAAGTAATAACTTGCTTTAAAAGATAAAGTACAAATAATTAATTTTGCATAATAAATAGACCTTAACGTAGTCACTATTTATTATTTAACAAAATGATAACGAAAAATATATATCACCATCCAGAGAAACATAAATAAACAGTTACCAGTAAACATTGGTCGAAATTCGAAGGAAGACTCGTTAAGGCAGAATCGTCTCTATTTCATGTAAACGGACTCTTAATTTGTTGTAGATACAGAAATGAAGTAAATTTTGGCTGCAACCGTATCTTGAATATTATTTTGAAAATATAAACTGCTTTAATTATCTTAATAATACAACCTGCTGTAATTATAATTATTATTATAATTATTACATTCTTGTTTTTGCTATTTCAATTCAATTTTAATATATAAGTCTTATATCCGCGGTGGATATCAAACAGAATTTTAATGAATATGGTGTGGAGTTTTTGTCTTGCACTCTACCTGTTCTATTCCGCATAGAGGAGAAAGAAGAAGATAAAGAACCTAATTTATTTGGTCTAGTATTAGTAAACGTTGGCCTCTGTTTTCCGCCTAAATCCTTAAACTTAATTACGAGGTTAAAAGCTAAAACATGTCGATTATCTCAGTAGGAATCGGTCAATATTCGTAAGAGTATGTTACCATATTTGACTTAATCTAAAATATAAAATTAAATCAGCTTCACGCTGTGTCCCGCACACGGCAGAGGGAACCTAGTGTTAAGACACTCCGTTCCACTCTTTCTGCCGAATTCTGGAGACATTGAGTGTTGAGTGGCAGAACTTAAATCCGCGCTTTGCCTTGGCACCAGAGCGAAGAAATGGTAATATAAACGTAAATAAATATGTTACTTCCTCGAGTGGGGATCGAACCCACGTGCCTGCGCCACTACGGGCTCTTAATCTATTTGACGTAAAGTTCAACATACAGTGTTTAAATTTGGTAATTGCTTGATCAGTGTTCCTATGTTACACAGAGTGTAAAGTCCAAGAGGTATAGTAGAATAGTAGGAGAATGGTACTAGGAAAATGATCGTTGTTACTACGGAATAAGGGGTCAAAACTTAAAACGCAAATATAAAGTCGGAAGTCGGAATTGTGGCTTGGCTAACTATGAGATGTAATTCATGGTAAATGTAGCCACGAAGCGATGTGCGGTTCACTTACAAGTACATTCTGAGGAACTTTAGTTTTTAAGTGTTTGTTATGTGGAAAATGAATTAATCATATTTTTAAAGCAAAAAATATATTTAAAACTGTCTTAGTATGGCTATAGTATACTAGAGGCCGCGGCATGGCTTCGCCGGCTTTATTTAGTTTTATTTAAGTGTATTTAAGAAAAAAATATTGAATAGCAGTAGGGTTATCAAGACACTTAATATAATTGTAATTTTAATATTTTGAAAGAACACCCTAATTTTATTTATAAAACAATGATCAGACATTCTAGGAATTTTGGCCTTGTAGGTAGGTGTCGCGGATTATTTTTTAGAAGTAATGAAATTTTATATTTTTGTAATATTTACTTACAAAGAATAACACTGTAATTAACACCTACCGCACTAGTGAGAAATGTAGCTTTTATCAAAAAAAAAATTACTTAAAGTTTAGTATATTAGTATAGATACATATAAAGATAATCGGAATTTAATTGACTTCTTTAAGCAATAACTATTAAAATTTGATTTTTTAAGTAATAGATTTTACAATAAAATTTATGTTAAAAATAAAATTCTATCTACAATTATATCCTTGGAGGATAAAAATGTTAAGTTTACAAGTTGCAACTTTAGATGCATGTTAGAGATATACTCGTATTCTCGATCTTCGTTTGATTCTCTCGAGAGTGATACGCTAACCTCACGAGGTGGGGAAAAGTAAAAAATAGTGTCAATAAAATGTTAGTGTTGCGTCTTTCTTTGTCTATACATATTATAATCTATGTTTATAATAAAATCGTAGAGGATAAGTATCTGTACATGGAAGATAAGTAAGAAAAGAATATTATTGATGGCATTTAATAACGTAATACTCTTTAAAATAATGATTTTTAAAATTGTTTGCTGTCAGTTTGTTCACGCTAATCTCAGAAACGACTTAACCGATTTAATTGTATTTTTCATAACTATATTTTGTCAAATTTGCTCTAAAATGGGTTCGTAAATAAAAAGGTAAGTATTTAGTTCTACAAAATGACCACTAAATGGTACGGGTACGGTATACTGGTCAAATTCGCAATTATCAGTCAGTTAATTTTGAACTATTCTGGAAATAGCGTCCAGTGAGTCCAGAGTTTACCGTTTGTTCGTTCAACTACTCATCCAACCACTTGATCGATTGCAAACCTACTAATATAACCTGGTCAATACTAATATAAATAATGGATTTTTATTATTTTTTTAGCAGGGAACCTAATGCTAAGATACTCAGTTCCCCTTTTATCCAATTTTCGAGACATTGCGGATGAAACTCAATTTCGTAAATGGGCCTGTTACCAGAGCGAGAAAAAATCATTACTTCTGTCACTCAAGACGCAATGCGTCGATAATTAAGTGGAAAGTTGGGAACGGTGTGTCTTAGCACTAGGTTCCCCTTCCTTTTATAAGCGGAATACAAGATAAAGTTGAAAAATAATATTATCATTGCATTCTACTACTTACCTTTCTTTTCATATATTATTTACGAGATCTACATTGTTGTATGTCGCAATATAACTAACATAGTGTTTCGTTAAACTAACAAAGACCATTATTACCAAGATAACTTGGTAATAATTCCCACTTAATTGAGTCATATATTATCAAAGAAAGTAGCTGGTCCTCGTTCAACTAACTACAAATATTTTCGTCTTCTAAATGACCAGTATTTCATGGGAAGTGTTATGTTAAAATACAATGTTTTGCTTGATATTGTATATGGAGATGCCTTTTTTAAAAATTATTTACAAAAATTATATATATTATTTATTTAATTCTAAAACTAAGTCTAAAGGATTTTTTTAAATCTTTATGTTGAGTAAGTTTCGTTTTCTTACGTAACTTCCTTTTTAATATAAATAAATTAATGTCATATTAAGTTATTACATATTTTAAGTATTTAATGTTATTTGATGATTTGAGAGTGCTTGCGAAATAGCCCCAGTATATATGATAATCTCGATGATAGTTGAGGCTAAAGAATTGTGTAAAGAGAGTAGGATTTGGCACTCTGTTCTCTCTGGCAACCCAGATAGGGATCAACCATCAAATATGGAACTAAAAAACTAGGAAAAGCATTAACTTTATAAGTATACTTTATAAATGTTTTTTCCAATAACCTAGCTATATAAGACCATTACATACAGTGGATGTTTCATTCATTCTACAGCTCGCGTCTACCTCGTGAGAGTTGACAGGGACAAATCGAATATAGCTTTTTGCAATCTCCTTCGAGAATTTAAGTGGAGTGAGCTTAGAAGGTATCATTTCTGTTGTGACTTAAATTTTGTATTACAATTATAATTTATTTATACAGGGTGTTAGTCAACCTACGGTGGTCTATGTGTAGGGGACCTCATTATCTATCCATTTTACCCCCATTTATGTTCAGCGATATTTTGTGGTTCATAAGATATTTGGGAATTTATGGAATTTGTGGTTACGGCCGTGGTCCCCTACTCATGACCACCGTTGATTCGTCGATCGAGTTACACCTGTATATGTCAAATATTATATAATACTGTTTAACATATACAGCTATTCGTGCTATCCCCGTATAGATTCTAAGATATTTGTTTTTAATTTTTAATATAAGAAAATTAAGTTTTAAACTAAAGTAATATATAGTATGGTCGTGAGGTATTTTTCTTATTTTACAGAAGAAAATAAAGAAAACTGTTGTCATAACAAACTAAACAGAAACATAAATTGACCATTA
>JAEBDU010003779.1:0-19041 GCA_016802625.1 Heliconius numata | reverse complement strand
AGTATCTCCGCTCTATAAGAATGTACGAGTTCTCTTTCATTCGATCTTTAATGAAATTTTATGCGTTACAACTAATGTATAGGGTTAGTTTATTATTACTTAAATGGAGTTAGGCGTAGTTTTTTTTTAACCGACTTTAATAACAGGATAAGGTTATGCATTTGACTGTATTTTTATAGCTTCACGCTGTATCCCGTTTATGGCTGGGTAGGCAAAAACATGTAGTGTTAAGACACTCTCAGATATAATAATACCGGGTTATTAGTCAAATCATCTTGTTGGCACAGTGGCAGATCGTTAATAAACTTAACGATTGTGGGGTTTGATTGCGGAAAGGAAAAGGAAAATTGCGGAAAGTGAGGAACGAAATGTTTTCCCACTAGGTCCCCGCTGCGTGAAACTGAACAAAAATCTTAAAATATACATTATTACACCCATTGCCCTTTTACATTGCGATGTCGTGACGTCATGTACGTTCAGGCATGACGTCATCACTTCCTATTGATTTTATCAAATGCTGTCAAAATACGTATTCAATTTTATATCTCGTTAATAAAGTCTATATTTGAACGAAACTTATACTATCAAAAAATATTACTGAATATTGAATTTTGACATAAGGTAATAAAGTTCAAAATCATATTTTGATTTTATCTAGGTTATAATAGAGCAAAAACTGGGTTAGAAGTGACGTATGCCAGTTGCTTTTTTTTAGCTTCAAGCCTTAACCCGCATAGCAAGGTAGGCAGGAAGAACCTAGTGTTAAAATAGATTCCAAAAGACGTTGTTCCGTCGAAATTTCGAGATATCATTTGTTTCCTAGCTCTGGTAACAAGACAAAACCCGGCGTTAAGTTTCGCCCCTCAACGGCATAAAGCATTGAAGAAGATGATTTGGTAGAGAAACTAAGAATTCACATAAGTCCCTTCTGGATGTAGATCAATCATCCATTCATCAATAGGGATCAAAATCTCTCATCATCAACGATGACGTCACGGAACGTGGCTGTGTGTTTTATGACGTCAGAGATAAGCTAACCTATGGGGAGGAAAGCTATTTATAATATGAACTTTTACTGGCAAACTGATCCAAATAAATATTTATAGCATTAAGGTTAAATCCCTTTAGAATAATGCGATATGCGATGCAATAGTTTCTGGATTTTTTTTATTGTTAACCATTTACGTAGCAACCTGACTGTAAGCTCGACGGTCAAGGGTTCGATTTTCATTCGATGAAAATAGAAATTAATTCCCTTGTTTTAGAGTAATGAGACAAAGCGTGATTGTAAGTTCCACTGCTTACCACTGCTCCCTCTGTTCTACTAAGCCTCGATGGCTAGGAAAATTGTATTTACGAAAATATAAAAAAAAACGCTACAGTATTAACTTTGATAGTACTATAATTGACATTGTATAATCTATGACGCAATAGAGATAATTCTGTTTGATAGGAAAATGTTTATACAATTGAGAGGCCTAATTCCGAGCCTTACTTCATAATGTGGTGGAAACAAATAACATACTTTGTTTGCCCATAAATATTTTTACAGGAATAATCTTTTATTTAATCCACAACGCTACGCGCAACGTCAGTGTATTAGTAAGTCTGTCTGTGGCACTGTAGCTCGTAAACCAATAGACTTATTGTAATGCGGTTCTTTTGTTTAAAAGCTATGACTTATAAAGGCAACTGTTTTTGTTTACTCTAATAGAATTCAACAAACACAATGAGTTTTTGATTCATTTTTATTACACAAACTCTTGCTATATGCAGAAGCTGTAGAAAAATAACACTAAAAATATATGAAGTTTATTCAAAGTTGGCATAATGGCGTTTAAATATAACTTATAATTTACTAGAAATTTCCTAGATTTACACTATTTTAATACATTTATTTATAACTTCACTTCGTCCCCAAATCCCAACACAATTCCCGATTACATACTAACGTAGAAAAGTATTAAAAGTATTCCTTTTATGCAGATAACGTGACAAAAGACTGGACATCCTTTGTTGCTCGTACGTCACGCCTGTTCGTAACATATGCAGTGCGTGGTATTCACAACTTTGCAATGCAAAACGTATTTAACTTGCCTTTTTGTTTCCATCCTGCATATAGCAGGGTAGTTACATGGAACTCTGTGTAGAGATACATATACACTATCCATTTTTTGGGTTATAGAGTGTGGAATGGTGGAACTCAAGCGTCGTTATCAGAACGAGGAAATATAAATATTAAATATTTAATTTCCCCGAGTGTGAATCGAACCCACAATCGACGCGTTTACATTGGCGTTTACAGTTGTACCCTTCGACAAGACAGCCTCAAGGGTCAACAGTCTATTATAATATTTAAATAATAATTTTAATTTAACCAAAAATATTTGCAGTCAGAATTACCTCGGCCACTTAGAAAGTGTCACATATCATCACAGCTTTTAGCTATTTCCATTTTCCATTCAAAACAAGGACGAAGCCGCGGGTAAGAGCTAGTGACTTATATATTATGAAAATAGTTATTAAATGATGTATTAGAGCTGAAGTACTAAGCCCAAGTAAACAAGGGTTTCGAGTTCTGTTTGCGTCGCGTCTCCGTCAAGTTTGCTCTTTTTAAGATGTTTGTAGGAAAAATATCTACTTGGTGTATTATGATGGAAATTGTTGCTATATTTTTTTTACCTTCGCACTGTATTCCGAATATAAAAGGTTAATGTTACGGCATTCTATTTCACACTTTCTGGGACATTGCGTGTTGATTGGCGTAACTCAACGCCACGATTAGTCTTGTTACCAGAGCGAAAAAATAGGTATATAAATAGTTCAGTGGAAAGTGTATTGCAATTGCAGTTGCAAGAAATTATTAAAATGTCTCTCTTTTTTCCTTTCATTCGGCATCCCGCTTTATCCAGCAAATAGCACGTTAAGCAGAGAGTTAGTGTTAAGGCACTTCGTTCTCCACTTTTCATTTCATTTTAGGAAGTTACTTCACTTCATACTGTCAGAACTCAAAATCACGTTTTGTCTTGACAAAGTCTATATAAACTTTCAGCATATAACAGTAAAAGCTAAAAATAAAATCTTTCCCAACAAAAACCCGAACATTAAAAGGTCTTAGGTCAAACAAAGGGACCTACGGTGACAATATATTGACATTCCACACTGGCATTCAAAATTCACGAACATTCAGAAGCTGTTCCGAAACGATTATGTAAATGATACCAGGGTACGTGTTTTATTCATAGAGACGCCGGGCTTTTGCAAGAGAAATATAGATAGTACTAGCTGAACTATTAACTTTGTAGTAATATATCTTAGATTTGGATCAATTATATCTTTATTCTCTCCGTTTAATCAATAATCAATAGCTTCATTAATGTTTGAGCCAGTTATGGTGCAAGAACACAAGTGTGTGACTGTGAACACGACAGGTTGTGGGTTTGATTGCCACTCATGCTAATGAAATATTTACTATTTTTCTTTCCTCGCTTTGATAACGAGGCTAGGTCTCATAAACAATGTCGTAATCCGCCGAGAGTATCAAACCCCCAACTATCCCGTGTAAAAATATTTCAACTGCGCCTTATAGGAAAATTATAAGCATGTAGTATAAAGTATCCAATATATGCCAACCCAAAGCACAAAGGAACCAATACAATGCAAAATAGCTGAAAGTCGAATGGAATTTCAGAAATGTTGAATCCGGGTAACTTTGCTCATCCTTTTCCCTCTTTTAACACCTTCAATTTTAATATAAGTTTGTATTTAATGCATACTGATAGTGGTATGAAACTGAAGAGTTTGTTTCATTGAAAGTCCTAAGCGTAGGAACTACAGTTTCTAATTTTCAAAAATCTGTTTTGTAGATGATAGCCCACTTATAGAAGAAGGCTATAGGTTATATATGTCAATTGAATCACGTTGATCGTCTCTATGTGAAATGTTTTTGTTTTGCCAAATGAAAAATAATTTCTTGTTTTATTTAAGTTAATATTAACCTACATTTGTTATTTTTTTTCCTTCATGCGACTTCATTACCATAGCGACGAAATGAAAATTATAAATATTTCACTTCCCCTAATAGGAATTAAACCCGCAACCGTCGCCATATGTCACGTGTCGCTTATAATTCTTAATTATTTCCATTGCAAATAAACCCGCAAGTAAAAAATTAATATACAATAAAAACTACCTAGCAATAAAAGAATCATTCGTACCAATATATGCAATAACAGTCATACAAAATTACTTTTTTTTTCAATGTCATGTCACATACCAACTAGTAGGTAACTTTTCCCATTTTAGTTTTAGAGCAGGTAGAGTAGAGATTAGTTTTGATATTTGTTTTTGCTAATCTAAGTTGGAAATGAATTTTGTTCATGAATAAGTAAGGGTTAAATAAAGTTATTTATTAGATACTTCGACAATGTTAGTATTTGTAACTATCTACTACAGAGCACGCCAGGCTAAGCCCGACGGTTATGGGTTCAATTTCCTCTCGAGGAATTGAATTATTTTCATTTCTCCGCTCTAGTAGTAAATGAGTTTCGCTAGTCAACACGCAATGTATTGAAATTTTAGGTTAAGGGAATCACGAATTGCCATAACACTAGGTTCCCTTTGCTTAAAACTCTGTGTGGCATATTCCAAAAATGATGAATTATAAAGAAAAAAGGTAATAAACAAGTAAATTCTTATACAAGCGTATAAGGATTTACGCGTAGCGCGATAAGAACCTTAATTGATTAACTAACCAGAGCGTTCAGCCGGCGTCCAGTAGCTACTTCAAAGGAGACAATCAACATTTTTTTTTAAATTAACTTCTTTGATATTATAATATTAAGTGGGCAAAAAATATTTTCAAATATTGAAAATTTCATATTACTTTAGTAAAAAATATAAAAAAAGCTTTTAAAAAAGTGATTCACAACTTGACGGAACGACTAACTTAAATAATTTTCATTTTCCCGCTCTGATAGACAAAGCACGATATTGAGTTCTGGTACTCAACATGCAATGATTTAAAAAACTCGACGGGCAGTGGGGAACGGAAGTGTCGTAATGGGAACGTTGTGTTTTAAGAATAGATTTTCCCTCTGCCTTTTTTGCTATGTGCGGCAGCGGCTGAGGCTACAAAAAACATACAGTACTCACCCCATCTGAACTTTGCTTTTTAACTTCGCAGAACTCTTTAAGAACATCTTGTAGTTTCCGACTCGAATCTGCAACAAAATTTTATTTAAATTTTTACAAATTCAAATTCAAAATATTCTTTATTCAAATAGCAATAAAAAAATATAAGCACTTTTGGATCGAGTCAGTCGAGTGAACATATAAACAAAAAAGCTACCTCCGGTTCAGAAGGCAGTTCTACATTAAATAAGAAATACCTACATATACATGAAACAATATAATATGCCCATAGGTATAATAATAAAAATCTTATTTTACAATGCTGCGCTTTACCTCGTTACCAGAGCGACGGAATAAAAGGAGAAGGAAAAAAGAGCACGAAGTGAATCGAGACAACACATTTCTTTTTTAACACTTTGGAGATAATTTTTTTTAGAAAACGTATCACAATTTTACCACCAATCTTAGTCTTATCTCAAAAATTAAGCCTGGAGGACGGAATGTCTTAACACCATGTTCGAACTGTCTACACTGATAAATACAGGATACAGCAGAGAAAAAAGTAGACTACGATCTTAACAGTGCTAGAATATTAGTTCATAACTCTTCTCTTAACTTTACATAACGGAAATTATTCATATTCACAAAGCCCCCCCATCATAGTCAGCCAGTATATATAATACACATCTTTACATCAATTAATTATTTACTTCCATGTCCTGTTCCTGTGAAGTGTCATAAGCAATATCCCTTTGGGACGGAATGTAATTTATTAGGGCAACCTTTGACAGGCGAGTATAAAGTTGCATATAATCGGTAAACTAGTTTGAATTTGTGGCTTTCGACACCAATACTTTTTATAGAGGTCAGCCGTGGAAGCATGTGACTGTAAACGCGGTTGTGGGTTCGATTCCCACTCAACATGCAGTGCCACCAAAAGTCGGCGAAAAGGGACAGGTAGACCCTTTGCGTAAAGCTGAAAAAAATATTTTGTTAAGCCCGCTAACCTCAGCAACTCAGTTCGAATATAAAAAAATATTTTCGTTACGGACAGTCTACTCATCGCAAAAGGCTATATTTCATCTTGTTGATAGTATGCGATGGTATGCGCGACCATACATTGAATGAGTAAACAATCAATCACCTCCAGTTGTCTTACACTTAGAGTTGGACCTACAGTAGGCTGAGGAAACCTAGTGATCAAATCTATTTTCCATTTGTAATTTGTATTCTGTAAAATTTTAGAGACATTCTGTGTTGTATTGTGGAGTTCACGGTGTTGAACTGCTTTAGGCTTTGCCTTTTTTTCAGAGCGAGAAAATGAAAATTATTAATTCCCTTGTGTGGAAATCGAACCCACAACCTTCAAGTTACCTTCAAGTTTACAGTCATTAGCTATTTAGCTATGCTACGACAACCTCAATATTCTTCTTCATACTCATTTATTATAATACACTTCTAGTGCTCTGTGGCATTCTGTGACATCTTAATTACGGATTTTATCAAACCCCATATATCTCCCGCAATGATCCGTATCTCTTCACTATCTATTTTTCTTTCGTTCCCCTTTTCCACGTTACACTAAAGCAATTTTATTTAGTACTAGTCAACGTAACTTTTACTCATTTTGAGAAATAAAATAGAAAATCCAGTTTTTCCCCTTTCCCGTACGAATTTCTAGCTCTCTACTAAACACATTACACTTCCTAACCGAACGGAAAAGTTTTATATACATACCTCTGTATAGATAGATTTATATTTAAGAGGTACTATTTTAGTTTTTAGTCGTCGCCATGCTATTTTCTTTTTGCTCACAAAAACCATTTGTTTCCCCACGCATCACCCAATTCCCGAGACATTGCATATTGAGTGGTGGATCTGAACACCTCGTTTTGTCTTGTTACTAGAGCGAGAAAATGAAAACAATTCATTCCCCCGAGTGGAAATCGAACCCACAACATCGTTTACAGCCAGATGCTGTGCCGCTGCAACATAAACACTTTTATCATAAAGCCTCATAAATGTACGATCATTTCACTGAAACAATTATCCTTTGAATTGGAGCATTGTGATATTGGCAGTAATTGTAATTGTGATAGCAATATGAGAACTATTAGACCTGTAGTATGCATATATGGAAGCACTGTGTGCATAGCATTGAATTCAATGCATAATATTGATTTGTATTATTTGTGGATCCTATTTAGATTGTCTCCTACTTTAATAAAAAATAATAATTTAAAGCAGTCGGGAGAATGACTGAATATACCAAAAGAGAAAAAGATTTATGAAACCTGGTAAGAGAATTAGAAAGAAACGTCGATTGACTTAACAAGCGTGAAGAGGACCCCACGGGTAGGCATGCAGAAGCAGAGCAGATGCAGAAACAGTAGCATTTGGCGTTCTGTCCTCTCTGGCGTGAAGCCTTACAAGGGAATATAACTAACTACTACCGAAAAACGAGCCAACTCTTCACATATTTAACTAAAATACTCAATGGGAGTTCTAATTATAAAGTCTAAAACAATGACGTCCAACTTTTCCACGTTACCCGTCACACAATACCCTAAGGACGGCAGATAATTTATTAGAGTGGGTCAAAGCTATACCATTATGTCTAGGGTTCGCGCAGACAGGATTAATGGATTGATCAATTTTGTACTAATTTAATTTTAGATATTAGTACTAATAATATATTACTCCTGGGTAGAATTAGGATGAGGGTTCTGTTAGTATATTTTGAGGGTATAATAAAAATGGTAAAATTCCATTGATTTTTGAAACTAAAATATATGGTTCAGTAGGCACATTCTAATTCCAATTGTTATTTTTTTTATATTCACGTAGTTTCCTGTAGGGAACCTAGTGCTAAGAAATTCCGTTTCCCAATTTTCCACCCAATATTCAAAACATTTCATGTTAAATGGCAGAACACGATGTCGTTCTTTGCCTTGTTCCTAGAGATCCAATGAAATACTGAATTCGCCCTAGTGGGAATCGAACCCAGAGCCGTCATGTTTACAGTCAGACTCTGTGCCACTGTACCAGGAGTGAGTTATTTTAACCAGTATTACCTATTGCATGACGCAACCCTCCAAGGAATAATTTATTTAAAGGGTAGCTCATATCATAATTGGGATCCGCGAGAGACCTACATAATTTAGCAAAACGTTTTCAATTATCGCTCTAGAGTTTTAAATAAAGAACATACTTCAGTCTATGTAAATTGGTTTCTGGCGGGAGTTTATTATTTTTTTTTAATTAGCACATTTATTCGAGTGTTTGTTCGAAATTCATAAAAAGTGGGTTAATAATTTTGGGTCTGTGGATAGAATAAAATAGATATACCTATACATCAATAGTGATTACTGGATAGCCAGAGAGAACAGAGTAGCAAACACTACTATATCTGCATATTTTTTCACATCTTCTCCATTGTCAAAAACTCTTGCTGTTTTGGTCAATTGAAATCTACTTCTACCTCTATTACAATTCATTTTTGTTTCAATGTTCATGGAGAATAATGGAGTGCCTTCACACAAGGTTTTCACCACCTACCCTGCTAAATTCGGTAAATGCGTGAAATTAAAACAAAGGGGTTAATAACAATGGGCAATAATTAATCCGGAGTTGGTTCAACTACCACCCCGAATTAATTGTTTAATTTAATATTTCCATTTCTTCGCTCTCAACAATAAGGTGCGGCGTATACCACCACTTAATGTCTCAATGTCTCAAAAATTTGACGATGTTTTGGCAACAGTTTTTAAACACTAGGTTCCCTCTGTCCACCAACAAAAGTCAAACAACAATTGAAAGGAATAGCTTTGATTAAAATATAACGAGCGAGTAAAATGGTGAGGGTCATAAAATTTTTCGTGAACTTCCATAACTTGAGTAATAAAATACAGAACGCCGCGCGCAGTTCCACTGATTACTTGGACACTAAAATGTGTGGCTGGGACTTTTTAAATTATTATTTTTTCTTAAATATAAGCGTCGTGTATTTATTCTATAAAAAATTTTTTTTTTATAAATCTTGAATAAAATAAAAAATGTTTGTACTTATATTTTGTTTTCAATAGGAAATTCATACACATTAGAATAATGAAAGAAAAATTGGGTGGAACGTGGAGGATAGTGTCTTATCACTAAATTCCCTCTGCCTATCCTGATACATGCACACATTTTTAATTTGTTTTTTATTTTATGGAGTTTATACTTACTTCTTTTTGCCGTAGTACTTCAAGCAAAAGTACTTTAAGGTAAGCGTAGCGTTATTGAGTAGCATTTGAACGAATATTTTTGGTAATATTATTTCAAGTGAATTTGTAATTTTGTTTTTTATTAATATATACTATTTAATAAAATCATCCAAGCATACTGATGCCGACGTGGCGAGGGGCACAAGCGTGTAAATGTAAACGAAAATATTGTGGGTTCGTAATGAAATACTTAATATTTTCATTTTCTCGATCTGGTAACGAGGCGAAGCGCGGCGTTAAGTTCCGACACTCGAGACACAGTGCCTCAACAATTCGAAGGAAAGTAGTCAAAAGGAAATAGCTAAGAATGACACTCAAAGTGCGCGAGATAACAATAACGGCGATGTAATTTAAATATATTCTTTAAGACTTCCTGAATAAGTGGACAATCCAACAAAAAATATTATTTTTTCAATTAAAAACCAATAGTTCTTGAGATAAGTGAGTTCAACCAAACAAACTCTTTAACTCTTAGCTTGATAACATTAGTTTAAAATAAAATAAGATCTACGAGTATACTTAGGTGCTAACCGTTTTCAAGCTTAGTAAGTTTTTTTACTGTAGGTACTTGAATATATTCCTGTACTTCACCATCACTGATAACCGTAGTCTGGTTATTATCAAGCAAGACCGACAAAACATCATCATAAAAGTGTAGATATGATAAAATTTTCAGTCGGAAAGTATAGATTTTTCTTTAAGCTTAAAAGTTTCATAGCGAATGGCTGGCTCTATTTTGGTAGTTCATGGAATTTTACAGAATGTGCTATAATTTTGGCAGTCATAGTGCACAGCGTCTGATTATATGGGTTCAATTCCTGCGCGGCTAAGAAGATAAAGCGTGGCATTAAGTTCAACGTTCTGCGGGAAACTATATGCGGGAAAAACAATATTATTATCACTTTAACATACCTATAGAGAAAATCAAACTACTATATAGCTCAGTACATTTTAATATTTAGATATTTTTAAAATATGCCAATGTAAAGAAATACTTACAGGATGTCAATTCCTGGAGCTGTTGAAATTCAGCGGGCGAAAGCTTGTCCCATTGGAACCCGCTGCCCGCTGTGTTCGGCATGGCCTGGAGTGAAAACTTATTTTATTATACAGAAGTTATAAAGTACCAAAGTTATAAATGAGGACGTCAAGGCGCAGTGGGGTGGTATCTGACTGATCTGACTGGAAAAACGACGGTTGTGGATTCGATTTCCACTAAAGGAAATTAATTATTTTGTCTCTGGTAAACACATAAAGGGAATTTCTTGAAAAAATTGCACAGAAGGTGAGGATTGTCTTAAGACTAGGTTTTGTCTAAGCTGATAAAAAAATTGTGACTCGTGGATCATTGGGATTGTAAAAATTCATAGATTGGCAGCTATCCTGCCAGATATTCTATTGATATTAATTCCATGTACTTTTGTTCCATGTAATATTTCTGAACAGAATAATACCTTACACAATTGAAAACTTAGAACTCATTCATACATAGAAAAGATCTCTGATAATCGGAATTAAATAAACTCGAGTCTTCTCACGAAGATATTAATTGACAAACAATGTTAAAACAAGGCTTTGCATATCAGAATTTAATTATATAAATAAAAAAGTTCCTTAAAATCTTACTTTATTTAGAAAAAATATATTAAATTTCATTCCGATTTTAAATTGCTGCCCAATATCTTACGCGACTGCCTTAATGTCATTCTTCTAAGTAGTAATAGAACCCACAACCACCGCGTGTACAGTTAAATACTATACCACTATAGACTTTAAAATATATAGACATTATAGAGACCAAGTAATATGGTTTAAGTCTTTCTTTCTATATTCTACATATACATACCTACATATATAGCAAGTGTCAATACAAAGCGTTTGATGGATAGCAGTATCATGTTCTGACGTTGACGTAACACGTGACTGAGGAATAAATGCTTTTTGTATCTTTTCAATACATACTAGCACAATGTATGAATAATATGAATCATCAATTGTAACACTTGTATGGGGTAGCGGAGTGATTAAATATGTTGTTTCAGTGTGAGAGTCACAGCTTTTGTTCCTATAAAACTCTTTTGTTACTGGACGTTTTTTTCAGCTTGACGCTTTATCCTGCGTGTAACGAGATAGGCAGGTATGAAGCGGGAGAAATGAAAGTATTAAATATTTTACTTCCTCGAGCGAGAAATCGAACCCACAACCTGTCAGGTTTACAGTCACACGATTGTGCCGCTGTGCTGCTGGCCTCTCAGGTACTAGACTTGGGAAGTTGATTTGTCATGTAGGTAGACGAATCTTCTCTCCTCTAGTAAGTACTCTCCTACCCTCTTCTACACTAGGGAGTATAGGGGACCTACTAATATATGATTTTGCAGTATGTGTTCGGCAAAAATGAAAAAAAAAATCATTTTACTTCTAAAAGGCCAAAGTTACGAGCAACGGCTAATGCATAAAATTGTACATATTTTAATTTAATTTCCATACTAACAACTACATTCAGAGAGTTAGGGAGTTTATTCATGTCGGCGTCTGACAGTAATTACAATTTCTATCCATTCAATGTCGGATAAACGCTAATTGGCGGTTCTTAGTGTGGCTATTACAATTATAACCCTACCAAAAATGTATGAGGAATTGAGGGGGCACAGGTTCCCACTGGGTGAAATCGATTATTTTCAAATCTTCACTCTGGTAACAAGACAAAGGGCAGAGTTGAGAGTTCTGTCACTCAACACGCAATGTCTCGGAAAACACTACGTTCTCACTGCCTAACCTGCGTATGAGGGATAAATCATGAAGGTAAAATATTCCAATATACGAAATTGTACGCGTATTTGAGATTTATGGAACTAATTCGTTTATATATCATTCGCCTGACAATATTTGGAACGTTTCTGCGAAGTGAAATTTATGTGAGACCAACAGGTGTACCAATAGTAAAACGAAAATAATACTACTCTTATATTATAATCGATGAGAACTAAAGTAATGCTTTAAACGGTTAAGTCTAAATTTTGAATTCAAATGGCATTTAAGACTTTTTAAATTAGATAATCTGAAATAGTTCATTAAAAACAAACAAAAATCTATTAAGTTTCGAGTGACTGTTGTCATGTGAGTCATATCCGAAACTACGCGGCGTAGAACGCCGCTGAAATATAGCATATTGGATTCTTGAGTACTATAGCATAAAAGGAATACTTTTCGAAATTCCTACGAGAACGGGAAACAGTGGAACTTTCTTTTGCCCACGTAATAAAGTTAAGAGTAACGACTTTTTTGTTATAAAACTGACAAATTCGAGCGCATTATTAAAAAATTTTCAAAATGAACAACACTCGGGAAGAAAAAACAAATATCGAACATAATGTATGCGACGCGACACTTGGAATGAAGACAAATGGATATCATTCATTAAGATCCGTAGATATCGATGAAACAACGTAATACATACATGCATATCGGATAAATAAAGGAAAAAACGACCAAGTGCGAATGGGACTCGCTTACCGAGGGTTCCGTATCAAATGCAAGATTAAAAGTCAATTAGAACTTAACAAATTTCAGTTTGCGCGTGAATGCACATATTTTGTGTGAAATTAACTACACATATAAATTTGTAATGGTCTTGACAAGCGGAGAGTCAGACAGATGTTTTTTTTACTCTTCTTTTAGGTATCAAACCTTGAAATGTATAAACATATGATTTAGGAGTAGCAACTATCACGTTTAACATGTTTTAACTATGTATATAACCCAAATAATATAAAAAATTAAAAAGAAACGAATTAAATCAATATTCTAGTTCTTAAAAGAAATATTGCAAATGATATACAAGCAAATCCACAGACATAAGTAGTATAACAATATTACATATACCATGAAAATCGTGATAAGTTAGAACCAATAAAACTGAAGTTTATTGAAGCGCATGAAATCCTTTAATATCCCGTATGAGAAGCTATTGTATTTATGACTAACTCAAATAGCGACTTTACTTTTCAATTAGTTACACCATTACACGGACCAACCAACGGTTGCAGGTTCGGTTCCCACTCGAGCTATGAATTTTCATTTCTCCTCTCTGCCACTCAAAACGGAATGATTTGGAAATTGGGCAGACACAGGTGTACGTGTACTTAACATTACGTGTGTCAGTCGTACACAATGTTCCTGCAATTTCCATTAAATTTAGTAATAGAACTAGTCCAATTATACGGACATCGAAATAAGTCTAACACCAGGTTCCCTCGGTTTAAATTGGGATACATCGCGAAACTTTAATCCACAAAAAACTTTAGTTCAAGATACTTCCCGCTTAAATTCAACACATTTCGTGTTGAGTGGAGAAACTCAACTCCACACTTTGCCTTTACCAGAGTAGGATAATATAAAATATTCATGGTCCTTTACAGCGGAATAGCCAAAAAAGAATCAGCTTCACTCCGCACACAGCAGGGTAGGCAGAGGGAACCTAGTGTTAAGATACTCCGTTCCCCATTTACCACCGAATTCTGGAGGCTTTCCGTGTTGAGTGGCTTAACTCAACCCCGCTCTTTGCCTTAACACCAGAACGAAGAAAGGAAAATATAAATTCAAATAAAAAGCGAAATAGACGGATGAGGTATATCTATTTATATTTTAAGCAGCGATTTCGAATAAAATATTTAATTTTGTAAATTCTACTACAATTTAAATACTGATTCAGTCTGGCGAATTAATTTAATTGGCTTTAAAGCAAAAATTATATTTTTAGCTTAAAATGGAATTGACTAAGCGGCTTCTAGAGAAATAACTGGTTCCAAGTAGTTCTTAAGCTAACAAGAAATCGTAGATGAAAGTAGATATAGCTTTAAAGCTCATAGCCATCATATCTACTTCCGGTTCAAGAACACTACTTCCACTTAGTAATAAATCACTTTACCTAGCTTGTAATAACAAAGGATTATATTTAACAAGCACTTACAGTTAAGTATTGAGGCCAATCGTAGCGCAGTCGAGACTGATTGTGGGTTCGAGTCCCACTCGAATAAATTGAATATAACGAGACAAAGCGTGAGCTAGAATTCAACGGAAAGTGGTAACGTTTCTTAATAGGAACGGAGTGTCTTAAGATTAGGTTCCCTGGGTTCTCTCTGCCTATCCTACTAAGTGCGTGTGAAGCTAAAACAAACAAGATCATAGAAATAAAATATGGATATGATTCTTTCTATATTGTTAAATAGGTCTTAGACTTAGAAAGTACAAATGGTAACTTAAAAAAATACGTATATTATAAAGCTAAAGAGTTTGTTTGAACGAGTTAATCTCTGGAAATACTGGTTACAGTTGGAAAATAAATAGTACATTTTGTTCAAGGGAGGCCTTAGGCTATATTTACAGTATGTCGATCGTTTCTGTATCGACTGTCAGTGTGTCATGTGTCATGACACATCCTACTTTGACCACCTTTGAAACCGTAGACGACTGGTAAAGTTAGTCATTTATATGCATGAAGAAATTAAATATACATACAATTAAATGTAAATGTAATATGTATGGTAATTTAAAAAATCGATAAATACACAATTACTCATTAATATTAAAGCCTGTTGGGATTTAAATATGACTCACAAAAACCCTCAGTGGGTGTCTCCGACTCACACTTAACCGGCTTTTTTTATACTCGAAACACTAGTATCTACACCAGTGTTTATCCATAACCAGCGAGTTATTGTTTGGCCGAACACCCTAATCTCGGGAACTATTAGTTTGAATTATGATATTTTTTGTTTTGGATAGTTAATTTAACGAAGTAGCGTACTGTAATTCGCGGTTAAATATACAAATCTTAGTTTTTTCCCTTTCACCAAGGGACCAGCAGTGCACATATAATAAAATTGTAATTAATTAATTGTTGATCAGGATGGTTATGGTTGTCGTACATGGAAGCAATATGAGAAATAGAACTCAAAATAATGTTTTTTATTTTTATTTTTACTGGTTTGTCTGTTCGTTTGGTAAGCTAATTGCAGAAACGATTTAACCGATTTGAATGCAGTCTATTGTAGTTTGGCACATTTAATGTTTATTCTTTAAATGGGTTCATAAATATCAATATTCAACAAAATTTCGTTTTCAATGTGTACATATAGTCTTAACAAAGAAATTAATGAAGATTAATAAATAAAATAATTCTAGATATTATAATGTCTATGTTCATTACACATACCACATTTATATACCATGTAGGTATATCGTTTCAAAGTGACCTCACTAACTACGTATAATTTCGCCACCGATGACGCAATACTAATTAGTTAATACACCCTTAATGAAAAGCTTTCGAAGTTGCCGAGGAGAGTTAATATTATATTGCCGTTGCTCACACCGTTTTAAATTTTAAAACTCCAAGATGACTGATGATTTTTAATTAGAATTAAGCAACGGATGTGAGTTCGATTCCTACTTAGAAGAATGAGTTATTTCTCAACTCATTATTTCATATCTTACTCGTGGAAATTATTTATTTTCATACACTATCAAGTATACTAAGTTAGAATATCTCGAAAATAGTGCGATAACTGGGAAACGGAGTGCCTTAACACTACTCACTTATATGTGGGATACAGTGTAAAGTAAAAAATGCTGGTCCAATCTCTTCGACCGCATTATAAGACGAGAGCTTTGGACAATATAAAATAAAAAAATATATTTGAATAGACAGAATTAAATTAGACTTCTAAGTGTCACCTCTAAAAAGCTTTTTATAATATCAACAAGTAGTCACTTCTGTGGACACATTAACTTGCTTTCAAAAAGTAATGCTCCCAAAGCAAATTTTTCCCACTGAAATTACTTAATTTGACGCAAATTCTTTTGTGCAAAGAAAAGGAAAATGGGGCTTATTTATGTTGGAGAAATTTACTAAGTAGTAGTCAAATAATTTGAATGTTGATGGCTTTGAAGACAGTAAGACTTTTGTAATAGACTTGTAGTGTTAACGGTGGATAATAAAAGTCTACTCACGTTTAGGACTAACATATAGTGATAACACGATTAGTAAACCACAATTTAACACAAACACCACAAACATATATATAAAAGAAACACAATAATTACAATATTATTAACAAATAACTGAGAAAACAATAGAACGTATATAAAGCGCATCGATTGGCAAGCGTAAACTAGTTATAAAAAAAATACGCCGTCGACAAGAGGGTAGGAGCACATATTACAACTCCTTACCGGTTCTGTCGACGGCTGTCCAGTCCAGTCGTGGCGCGTTCGATTCCCATTCGAGGAAATTAAATATTGAATATTTTCATTTCTTCGATTTTCGGTGTCAAAGCAAAGCGCGACGTTGAGATCCGCCATTCAACACACAATGCCTTCAGAATTCGGCGAAATGAACGATCATTAAAAATGATCATTCTCTTCTATCTGAACATGACGTTAATCCAGATCATGTCTTCTGAGCCAGTACATCCTCACGATCCAATTTAATATTATTTATATATTGTTACGAAGATAATGGGAATGTAAGCTGTTTTCTCGTAAACTATATTTGTAATAAATCACGTTGAGGTATAATAGGATCTTATTTGAAGCCATTGATCTCCAGATATAATTTAATATCAAATAACCGATAACTCAGGTTTATTTTAAACGGAGTGGTTTTACACAAAATTGGTCTTTATTCCTTTAGAAATAAGATTTCTTAGCTAAAGCACTGATCTACCTCAAAGACGCCGATAGTAAAGCTTTCTAGATACAAATTTCATTATTGAATGTAAGATAAATATCAATTTATTATAGTAAATATTTACGCTTTATCTCCCATGTAGCAGGATAGAAAAAAAGACGCTAGTGTTGAGACACTCCGTCCTTCGAGCACCCTGTGTCGTATGGCAGAATTTAACGCCGGAATTCTCCCCGCTATACTGGTTTTCCTAGCAAGGCCATCAGATTTATATTATGATTTTTTAATTGTCATCGGAAATGGCAATGCTAATATATTTTTTCCAAAAAGTTTCCTTTACTACGCTTTTTTTTGCGCCTTATATATATAGTGTAGGCAATCTTTTACCTAGGGTTAAAACACTCCGTTCCCGAAGCATCGCCCTTTTTTCGAGACATTACGTATTGACTGGCGAAATTAAACGCCGCACTTTATAAGTTTAATGAAGCGAGAAAACGAAAATCTCACAACACGACAGTCTCAACATACTAACTTGAATCTCAGTACAAACAAAATCGATTTACTAAAAAGGTAGAATTGGGGCACCACTATCAATGGAACGTGCAGTCTTGTTTTCAGGAAGACAGATGACCTCTAATAGCTGTGATGAATCTCTTCGAGTCACTGTCGACATCCGTAATGGTAAGCTTTCAACGTGTGGTGTAAAGAAATATAATATGGTTTATAGTTGTTTTGAAGTTGAAAACGAGAGAGTTTTCATCCATTTACCTGAAGGTGAGATCAAGACTAATCGTCTTGTTTTGTGAAATTGAAGGACTCAAGTGTTAAGATACTCTGTTCGAAATTCTTCCGGAACCATAGATCGGGCCACATTTGAGGCGTCACGTCGTGGCGCAGGGGCACGAGCGTGAATGTTTCCCACTGGAGGAAATGAAATATTTAATATTTTCTTTCCTTTACTCTGGCACCGAGGCAAATCGGAGCGTTGAGTTCCTCAAGAATTCAGCGGAAAGTGGGCAACTGAAGTGTCTTAATAGTAAATGGAGTATCTATGCTAGATTCCCTAATTCTCTCTGCCCATCTTGCTATATGCGGGATACAGCGTGAAGCCATACAATCATGCATCAAACATCGGGAAAAAACATGATTTTAAGGGTCCCTTTTTATCTTTCGTTCCTACCAGAGGAGAAAAATAATATAATTTTAAATACTCCTGACCGAATGGAACCCATAACCACCAGACGTTCCCCCGCTGCCCCACGATGAACTCAATAGTATATACAAATACATATTATATAAAAATACCCACCAAAGCCGAGGCATTTACAATAAAATTAATATTTTCCTCAAAAACGTGGCAAGGCAGCCATATTTACGAATGAAATGAAAGCATCAATAGACAATATAAATTATCCACAAATATTTTTCATCTGTGCCCCATATTGTTTAGACCAACGCCGGAGGAATTTCATATCGGCGTCCATAAAGAGATTGCTTAGATAAGTCCGGGAAAGCGCAAGTGAGCCTCCATTATTAACAGACAACTGTGGTATGTATTTTTGTTATCGTATTTTTTTATGGAGTGGTTTTTTAAATATAAACTTGACCCTTATCTGTATCCCGCACATGGTAGGTTAGGCACAGGAAACTTGGGAACCTAGTTGAAATACTTCCGATCGTCACTTTCCACTGAATTCTCGAGGCATTGCGTGTTGAGTGACAGAATTCAACGGAGCTTTTCCTCGCAAAAAGAGTGACTAAATAAGAATATTAAATATTTCATTCCCCTGAATGAGAATCGCATTCTTTAAAACAAAAAAAGTAAAAACAGAGTTAAATTACTCAGGCGAGAAAAAGGCTTTTTAAAAATGATTTATTTAATTTTATAAACAACCTTTCTGATTTAAAACAAGTTGAAGACAGAGAATCTTAATTTTTTTTTTTTTTTTTTTTTTT
>JAEBDU010003778.1:0-15144 GCA_016802625.1 Heliconius numata | reverse complement strand
GGTCACTCACTCCACGTTTGTACGTACTGTTAATGTTATAGCTATGAATGTATGGTGGTGTACGTTTTTATAACGTTATATTTTGTTTTGGAGAGCGTTTTTACTAGATTTGCGGGGAGGGAGGTTTTGTGTTTAAGTACTTATTGTTGTACGATAAAAGGGATATAGTATGATTTACATATAAATAAGATAATTGAGGTGTTTTATGTTAAGGCGGCATTTTTGGTTAAGATAAAATATTAAATTAATCTTTTATAAAAAATCGTTATTCTCCTTGTTTTTTTGAGTTTATATGGCAATAAAAGAAAAAAACGTGATAATTTACTTCGTTTCACACTGTCATTTAAAAACCAGAGAATAAGATTTACGAGTACCTATCATAAATCATTTTCGTTTATTTTTATAAAAAAACACGATATTTTTCATCGCATAATACCTATCTTTATTTAAAGATTTAGAAGCAAAACAGGATATATTTTATAGACAACATATAAAAATTTTAACATAGCTGAACATAGATTTGAACAGGCGCCTTGGACGATTTACAAGAGGAGTGGGTTCAAATCCCGCTACGTTTCCTTAAAAGTATTT
Organism: Heliconius numata; assembly: GCA_016802625.1. Classification (NCBI taxonomy): domain Eukaryota; kingdom Metazoa; phylum Arthropoda; class Insecta; order Lepidoptera; family Nymphalidae; genus Heliconius; species Heliconius numata. The sequence goes on along the minus strand of JAEBDU010003778.1, from coordinate 14,553 downwards.
ATCTTTCCTAAAAAAATATATACAAAAAACAGTATAAGCTTTAAAGCAACCGTTATCCAGCCACCTACAGTTTAAAAATAAAACCCAAAATACCAAATCAATTATACAAAAAAAAGAAAAAACCCCAAACTCCAACAAAAACACGATATTTCATAGTAAATGTTCAAGTAAAAAGCATAACATGTTTTTACTCGGCGTTTATCGATTGCACGCTTTCTATTTAGAGATGGCGACGTACAAGGCTGTTACAATCTGAGAGATAGATGTGTGTTCGTCTGTTCATGATATTTGTAAAAAATTTAAATCAGCTTCACGCTGTATCCCGCACACAGCACGGTAGGGAGAGAGAACTCAGTGTTAAGGCACTCCATTCCCCACTTTCGGCCGAATTCTAGAGACATTACCTGATGAGAAGCAGAAAGAATTCAACGCTGAGCTTTTGCCTTATATATCACCCAATAATAACTCATTCTCTCAAATCGAATCGAACCCACTACCGTCGCTGCAGTCACACCCTTGTGCCCCTGTGCCACAACCGCTTCCATAATTCAATTAACGCAGACAAACCAGACAAAGCCACCAAATGAAGCATATCTAACACGATAAGGACAGACGTACAAATCACGTTTACAACTAGACACTACAATAGAAAACAATACAATGTAATACTAGATCTGCGGCCGCCATTTTATGAAAACCCGATTACAAATATATGGTATTATACAAATAATCCAATTCAACAGCGAAGCCAAACAATTACATCATGAACCTATAATATAATCAATGCTGTTTCCGACATACAGTGTGAATAAGAACTCTAAAAATTGTGGTGGAGGTTTTGGGTTCGATTCCCAATTGGGGACATGAAATAGTTAATATTGTCTTCTCCTATAGCGAATGGGACTAAGTGTTGAGATATTCAATAACCGTGATGATCAGCGTAACTCAACGCTTTATCAAAATAGCAAAATAAAAAATGACAAAACACCCGAAGGTCAATCAGAACATTCCATTCTATACAGTAAATATAATTTTAAACTCTATAATACTAAAGATTTATTACAAAATACGTTATTCGAGGTCGTAGGTCCGTGCCAGCTCGCTTTGTAATTCAAGAAGACGCAGCTGCATTTCCAATGGAACTGCGTAAAAATTCTTGTTCAGTTTATCATCATTGGTGTTTTATCACGTGGGTAGTGGGTTCTAATCTGATAAGAGTTCAAATGAATCCACTAGTCTATACTTCTATTATAATGCTAAAGAATTTATTTGTTAAATTGAACGCGCTTATCTCAGGAACTACTAGTTTCAATAATTATTTTTGTGTTGGATAATCAATTCACCGACATTAGTCTTTTTATTTAAATGTGTCATGCCACACGTGTCATATATTATTCTTAGCTTTGTCCCTTAACCACGCGGACAAAACCGCAAGATCAAACTAGCACATACATAGTATCTAAGGTATGTAAACTCCACCAGCACTACTGGAAGACATTTCCAATTTCCTTGGCTTCGGTCTCTCAGGAATACAAACTAATTAAGACGTTGGATACAAACAGTCCTCTGTTGGGGATTCGTGAACTTAGTCAATCAATACTGTTTACTTAGCCACATACATGTTAATATATAGGAATTTACAATTGTAATAGAAGGACTATAGGTTCAAAGCCGTTTTGTGTCAAAAAATTATTAAAAGAATGAAAAATAAGTAAACTCTACTATAAACTCTAAAACTTCTTCATTGTAAGCGTAATGAATGTTATTATATTTGAATATTGGTGACATACAGATAGAAAGTAAAATTCATTTTTTTATTATAAAGTATTAAGGTCATTACCTGTGGCTTTGCTCCAGTGGCGAAATGAAAATAACTAAAATTTGTGTACTTTAAAACAATCAACTTGAGTATTTAATACAACCTATCTCAATAAATTGACATCAATATTTTTTCAATTCGAACCGCTAGTTCCTGAGATTAGCGCCTTCAATCGAACAAACTCAGCTTAATAAATTAAAAAGTAAAGATAAAATAAGTATTTTTTTTATATCTTTTCTTTGTATCTAAGTGACAAATGACGCGTTTCTCAATTTCTGACACCCACAGCCTTGTCTCACGAGATACGAGGAAATGTCATTTATTAAACATACACGCATAACATATTTCCCTTGTTGGATTTGAATTCGTGACTGTACGGATAAATGATAAGAAAAAAACTGGCAATACGCCAGACAATATAAATTGTATGGCCGTAGATTATAAATAACAACGACAAGTATATTCGATTATGCAAGCCAAACTAAAAAATTGTTTCTGGAATCTAACCCGCTACGATCGCCCGTAGTTAGACGCTGTCCCGGTAAGCCACGAATAGGCATATATAGCTTCAATATACAGGATGGAAGCGCCAGCACTGCTTTTACGGGAATAGTATATAGGGTAAAATGTATATCGATATAGCTTCAAAGAGACAATGCCAAGCCGAAAACGCGCGGTAGAACGCTGTTATTTAACATTTAACATCCTAGGATTCCTGCCGGACTGTCAGACAAGTATAGGGGAGAGCACTAAGAGAGATTTTTTTTAATTCTCTCCTTCTGTTCTTTGTTAAATAAAAGAAGTCACAGGCGGCCACTAGTTTTAAAGAAAACAAAAACGCGAAACAATGGAAAACACAGTGAGGTGATGTAATTACAAACACAACATACCTGATTGTTCAGTAAACATGCCTACGTACGTACTGCCCGCGCGTGACTCACCTCGTACTGTCGCATATAATTCATTTTAATTTAGATGTTTATCTAATCGTATGAAACGATTCTAATATTTGATATTAAAGATTTTAATTAACTGGAAAAATGTGTATTTTGTATTTTTTTTATCAGCTTCACGCTGTATCTCGCGTGTAGCAGGCTGCCGCGTGCAGGCAGAGGGAACCTAGTGTTATGACATTTTGGTCCTGACCTTCCGCTGAGTTACGGACGCACTGCGAGTTGGGTGGCCGAACTGAACGTCGCGCTTTACCTCGAAATCAGAACAAAGAAAAAAAAATCAATATTTAATTTCCTTAAATGGGAATCAAACTCACAGCCTGTATCGTTTGCAATAACAAACTTGTGCCCCTGGGCCACCATTGGACTTTAGATTTTGAATATGATCAAATTCATTTCAGTAGTGAAACTCTACATATTTATGTACAAATTTAATCCCGATTGCAGCAAAGCCCAAGAATACGGGTTATGTTTTAGAGCGCAGGTTCGTACGTCCATTCGTTTGTTCCCTTTTAACTATCAAAATAGTGAACCGATTTTGATAAACGATACATCATACACACACTAGATATATTAATTTAGTTTACGCAATCGAGTTTTATATTTACATAAATCTGTACATCTGGTGTTTACCATCAAAAACAAAGTTATCACCAATATCCCCATAGAATCATTAACCCCATAAAACCCATCTAAACACGCACCGCCCACACTCGACTCGACTCGTCCTTGACAGCGCCGCGTTTGTCGTCGCTTTATTTTAGTTTATTTCTGACCGACTCCTGCCAGACCTATGTCTATCTATTTTTGAATACTATTTCACGTTTTTTTGGATATCTTCTTCATCATTGTATGGTTTAAAAAAGTTTTTCTCATAAAATTGTGTTTAATTTTTCCTAATGATTATAATAATTTCACGTCAATGTCAACATGTTAGAGTATAAACTCGATGGTTGCAGGTTCGGTATCCATAAGAAGACATAACGAGGCGCTGAGTTCCACCACTCAATACACAATGACTGTCTTTATATTTTTAATTATAATTTCAATATCAATTAGGTTCCCAGGTTCCCCCTGCCTACTACAATTATGCTACAATGTTAAAACTACATTAATCAAAGCAGACATTGAATACAAGTTAATATCGACAAGCACTAAAAGTTATTATAACAGCGCATTGTTTTATAGTATAGTATAGGTGTGTATACGTGCGCACGCGCAGGTGTGGTCGCGCGCATTCGAACTGTCTCATTTCAGATATGCACCCGCGGCCGTGAGTCACCGGACTTCCTCTCAGATGCTATATATAATAAGAATATTTTTTACTTCGCTAAACCAATTATATTTATTTGCAATTTTTTTTATAACTTTTGATCATAGATAGGTAGCAAGTTTCATCCGAGCGAAAAATTCGTTTTAAATTGCCTTCATTTCGGTCTATTTCGTACAAATTATCCTTTTATTTGGTAAATGATAAATTATTTTGAAAATTTAGGTGTTTTTTTATTATTTTCATATTAGCGTGGTCGGTCTAGCAACTGGCAGTGGCACGTAATCTACAAAGATGATGCGCGATACGAAATAATACTATAATTTAATTTACTTTTAGTGTTTATGTTCTCTAGAGGTGAATGGAAAGGACCGATAACGTAGAGGACATTGGAAATGTCTATGTTTCGTTATCGTCGAATTAATTTTGTGAATAAAATCGTTCTGGCACAATTTAATTGTTGGTAGTGGATTCGAATCGGATCGACATTTCCATTCATTTGCACTGTTATTTCTCTCATACGAATGAACTAGGTATATAACATTATTTTGGCAAAAGTAAATGAAAAACAAATGATTGATAGTCGTTCTACGTTATACTTTTAGTTATTATAATAAAATAATGAAAACAAAAGAAAAAAAGGTTTTTTCAGCAAAACCTACGTATATCTATAATACATATATCAAACTCCAACACGACACGCCAGCACTCGAGAGCTAGGATCGAAACTATAGCAATTACTAGATGTAGGTCTCTCAGGTCGCGTGGGTTACGTGACGCTCTCATAGTTCAGTTGTAGGTTCGATTCGGTTCAACAGTTAGGTCTTGGTGCTGGGTAACTTTGTTTTAAGTAAGATTGTAAGTTATTTAGCTTAGTATATGTTAGGTATTATTTTGATGTCGGTGGTCACGGGTTTGAGTTTGGGTTAGACAAATATTTTAATTTTTGATTTTTTTGAATTTGATGTGCTACAATTGCAAATGTTACAAAAACCTATTCAATAATTATCCAAAGATAAGATATCATATAATTTTTTAGATATTGAAATAGTCACAATTTTATACGTAGCATAAATATATTTCAGATTCGGATTTTTTTTAAATGTTATTGGCACAGAAAAAAATAAAGGAGTGAGGAACAACAGAAGTGTCTTTAGCAGAATGTCTTAACACTAGGTTGTGCGGAATACAGCGTGAAGTTAGAAAAAAAGAAACAAGCTACCTAATACGAATTTCGAAGTGGTGCTATAAGGCTTAATTAGCGAGCGCTTGGACGACGCAGGGATACAGGTTCGACTCCAGTTACGTTACAATTTATAAAACAACACTAGTTCCCATGCCCAACTTTATTAATAATTCTTTTAAAATAATTTACTAGGTAGGTAGATAATGACGCCTACTATTTAAATATAATATAACAACGAGTGCCAACTATCTAATCTATGTATATATTTCCGCGTTCCTTTGTTATTCTATCTAAATTTACTTTGGCTTTAAACTACTTGTATCAAACCTACTAAAATTATAAATATATAGAATATTAGCAAAATATATAACAATGTCAGTTAGGTATAATATAAAGAAAAATCTTTACTTGAAACTTATTCACAAAGCTCTCTAACAATAGCCTGATCCCTAAAAGGGTTTTCAATCACGCAATCCCTTTATATATATTGAAGGAGAATTCCGTATACTTCGGTGGCTTACGGAATAAGCCTTATAGAGCTAAAGTAGTAACGCAGCTTTTTTATATTTTATTATAAAATATATATGGAATATTTGAATGGGTAAATATATTTAAATTCTAGAATTTAACCTATAGGCAAACTATTGGACTTAGAAAATTCAAGTTAAGCATGGACTTACATGTTAAATTTCATTTATTTCACAAGCATTCTCCCTATCCTAAGCAGGTTGGGGAGAATAGGAGAGCACAGCACTATGAGAACACCTATTAGAAAGAGAGTTTTTCCATTTACGCCTTAAAGTAGAAAAGAAAAATTGCAGACAACAACTAGTACATAACATTTGAAATTACCAAAGAGTCAAAACTGGAAAAACACTAAATTCTCACTGCTTCCAAATAAACAAAATATCACTAATAAATTACAAGCTAACACTATACATAACACTAACTTCCTCACAAATCTAGATTTATATACGCACAGATATTTATGCAGATAGTAATTTACGAACAAAAACAACACTTTGGCAAGAGTTTACCAAAAGGAGAGTCAAGTAGGTCGCGGGGGGCCACGAGGCAGAAATAACGATGTTTTCTACACGTTGGGCCCTCGCCAATGTCTGTTAATCTATATTATTGTCGTCTTTGGGTAAGATAAGTAACGAGTTCTAAACTAACATTATAGTATAAGTAGTATTCTATAGTTATTTATTGCTACGGTAGTAGAGTTTTTGTGATGTCATTTAAAATTTTGAAATTAAATAAAATAATAATAGGGAAAACTATTAAAGAAAGCATATAAAATGTTATATATTTACAGCTTTTGCGTATATATAAACTAAATCCCTAAACAAAAGCAAAAATAAGGGGCCCTAAGGACCTATTTGTAAAAGGATTTGGAAAGCTTCCATCCACTTTCCTTAAAAATCCTTTGTAGCTATACCGAAAATACTGAGGCAAGCGAAAATTTTAATAATGTTCCTTATAAAAAAGCGAAGATATTAAAAACGGTCAAAATAGACTAAAATGTGAATATATTCAGATGCAAATTTTACCTCATTTGGGAGTCAAACTGGCAACCGTACCGCTGTGCGAAATGAATTACTTTTATGGTATTGCGTCATAAGGTCGTATGGTCCTATATATACTGCCACTTAATACACGAACAACTACGTAATTATAAAGTAAACAATGTTATCTTTTTATCAACCAGTATTAAATTCTGGTGTAATTATCAATTCTAAATAAAGAAAATACCATTTAAATACTACTAATGAAAATAGATATAATAAAGTCTTATTCTCTAAAGCATGTTAAGTTGGGAATGGAGTGTTTTATCACTAGATTCTCGAAAAAAAAACAAAGTGACTACGTGACATTATACATATAAGTTACTAAAAAATAATAATATGTACCTACATAATACTTAAAACAATAAAATATCAAATATCAAAAACATATAAGATAAGCATTTCCTGTAATGCCGTATAGAATAGGTAGACATTGCTTGCAAAAACAGTGTTAAATTACGCCTATTTGGCGAAAGGTTGCCTACGAAAGTAACACGAGTGTATCGGGTGACGGTCGTGGGTGTCATCGAACTTGCACTTTGTACCTACGTACCTACTGATAAGCCATTCTTAGGCCTGTATTTATAAACCGCTCTCTACTCTAAGATTGATCTTGAGATACTGTTTTCATTCTCAACACGGATCTCAGACTTGAGAGCGATTTATAAATACGTTTGTTATTTTTTATTTTATTTTTCATTATTTGTCTCAAGCATGTCAGGTGTAGGCAGAGAGATGGGTCACTGTGTCACTTTATGCCCATTCGCAGAGACTGGGGCACTAGATTACATATCTAGTATACGGCAGAGGGACCATAGAGTTCCATCACGCTGTAACCCGCTTTAAGAAAAACCCAAATTTTTAAAACTACTTGATGTTTGTAGGTAAAAATAAGCAATAAAAATGTAAAATTTTTCTCAAAGCGGGTTCCAGCGTGATGGATACGTATACATATATATAATATATAGTAGGTTTTTCATAAGAATACATAATGTTATTGCAAATATAAGTAATTCTGACGGTCAAGGCCGATCGGTATCGCAATTCGTATCTGAAGTGACCTTCGAGCAGTGTTATCGCGTCCGCTATAATCTCACTTTAATAAGAATTTAATTTTGTGTTGCTATGAGAGCAAGCATATCGATATTTAAATCGATTATATTTCTTTTTGTAACTATTATAATAAAATGTTTGTAGGGATGTTTTTATGTTAATTACGATTTCTTAATCGATTTATCGTAATTCGAATAATTGATTTTCCTTATAACCTATTCTAATAAACAACAGTGTTTTTGTTACATCATTAAGTAATGAGGCCAGTAGCAGCGCACGAGCACACGCGTGTGTAAGTATGTAGGTTGTGAGTTCGATCTCCAGTCAAGGAAATGAAATATTTGATATTTGCATTTTTTCGCTCTTGTATCGAGGCGGCGTTAAGTTCCGCACCTCAAGACGCAATACCATCAGAATTTAGTGGAAAGTTAGGAGCGAAGTGTTTTAACACTAGGGTCCTCAGTATGAAGCTAGAGAAGAAAAAAAATTACAATAAAGTTTGTCTATTTATCAATCATCAATTTTATGAGTTTGGTTTGCCAATGAATAAGAAATTGAAGTTCTAAAACTGTTTAATTTATTTTTTGAAAATAAATTGAACGATAAAATAGTTTTGTGGAAAGCATCATCAAACTGTACTTTTTAATTTTTTGATAATTTTTGGTACAAAATCTAGAGAACTGTGTAATTTTTATATTTAACTTGTTACTTATTGTAGCTTTACGCCGTATCCCTGCACATAGTAGGGTTAGCAGATGGGACCAGGAACCTAGTGTTAAGACACTCCAATGAACCCACTTCCGTTCTGCATTTTCCGCAGAATTCTTGGAAGCTTCGTGTTGAGTGGCGAAAACAAAATTGCAGTAAACAAAAGAAGAATATAACAAAAATATCAAAAATATCTAACATAGATAAAATAAAACAACAAAATGTCTGTATAAAGATGATATAACCCAAAAGGTTATACGACAAGAATGAGCGAAGTTTTTGTAATATACATCATATAAGTACCTAGGTAATAAATGTTTGAGGAAAATTAATACCTAAAGTGCAATTATAAATTGCATAAGCGACATATTTGATATATATTTAAGCTCATAACAATTAGTCAGACGTAGTGTTAAGGCACTCTGCTCTGTTTGGAGGCATTGCTTGTTGAGTAGGCCACTCTACTTCGATACCAGAAACTAGAACAGAAGCTAGAACTTTCTACAATTGATGACTTTGCTAATAAGTAAAACTGAGTTTGCAATCTGGTTTACAACCACACACGAGAAACCTATAGGTTGTGACCTGGTTGTCAGAAACGTGTGTCAACCAACAACCAGTCAGGTCAACCATCTCTACATACTTGTTATATTAGTGTAGACGCCTAAAATGGTTCTAATCATTTAGGTTATAACGTGTTTATACATCTGCTGTCGTTAGCCATACGTGGCACGTTACAAATAAACAACTACGGTATATGAGACGCTTTATGCCTCATAACTAGAGAGTAAACAAGTATAACCAAGTATACGAGAGGCTTTGTGCCTCACACTTGGACTAACAGGTATACGTTGCACTTAATCTAGACTTACCAACGAAATCAAACACAGAGATTCGATCCAATACGACAAACATGAACCAATGCACCAATGCCTCGCACTGAGCGGACGCAGCCAGCATGGCAGTGGTGACGGGTTCACCAGCACCTCGCACGATGCGGGCCACGTCACGCTACACCTCGTACCTCGTGACAACCTCGATCAGCACCTCCCCCGACGGCGTGGACCACACCATGCTCCAGCACTGCAGGTCCCCGAGCACGCCACGTCGCTACGTATCACACATTTGCGTTCCCGAATGATAACGAATGCCAAACAAAAAAAAAACACACGGGGCTCCCAAGAAGGTCGTGGTGTTTTTTTGTTGCGAGCTGGCAACGCCGCGCCGGTGCACGGTGGCCGGACGCGCGTACGGTCCGCGCGGCTCCCATTGGCCGAGTGCGGCGGCGGCCATCGCGCCGCGCGCCTCTCCCGGCCAATCGCGGCCGGCCCCGCGCCCCGCCCACTACCCGCGGCGCTGCTGTACGCGCGGCGCGGCAGTCGCGCTCGGGACGTCGCGCGATCAACACCTCTACTACTAGTGTTGTGTGTTAGACACATAAAGATGGCAACAGGAAGCAAGCAGCTAGTGAACGTATGTTTTGAATTTAGGATGCAAGAATAAGTATGAAATGTCTTAAATAAAATAAGTGTTAGTTAACTTATCAATTATAGTGAAATACCGGTAAGATTTACTGGAGATGCATCTCATCTCCACATAACAAAATACAGCTTTACTTACTAATACTTAACAATTTAACTGTACTATTTACGTACAACCTTAAATGATTTCCTTCATTTTGGACCAATGGGTGTTAGTACCTGAAACAAATAAATAATATTAATAAATAAATTGTCATTTTAGCGCTTGTAAGTTCACACAAAAGGAACAAAAAATGCCAAATTCAAAACAAAGCAAATAAATTGTTCGTAAAACCATGCTTAATAAAGTGGTAAAAGTATTTAGTTATAATAAAATATGTTTAGATAAAAGTCACATGTTTTATATTTATATGTGTATTTATATATATGTAATACTAAAAGCCAGATAGTACAATCACAGTATATTGTCACGAGTTCTAATAGTCATTGGAAGAAAAGTTGTCTCAGTAATATCAAAAATAAACCATTGATACTAAGGTTAAAGAAAATAACCTATTTGATATAAATGATAAAATTTAAATATGTAAGACGAGTTCATTTTTTGCTTTTCTTATTTTTTCGTCACTCTTAAATCTATTCTCCAGTTTAGATGTCGTAAAGTGATTTAGACTTGTCTGATTTAACAAAAAAAAAATAATGATTATGTTTTTATTTCACATAAAAAACAACCTAAGTTAGCTAATTCTCAAAAATATAACTAAAATATAATAAATAATAGTAATTCCCCACTCGAAAAAATTATACAACTCGTAGTTAGTGGAATTGCAGCGTTAAATTCCGCAATCCAACACACGATATCTAAATAACTTAGATAAAGCAACCACATAAATATGAAAAATGATATATCAGTAGAATGGCATTATCTAAAAGGTATTTGATGTGCGGGCGGAAATCTACATTTATATAGAAAAAGTATACACGCGTGGGCGTGTCGTGTCGTACGACTGTGGAATGCGACGTCGGGCTGCGCCGGCGCATGGTTACACACGTGGCCGATATATATATATATATATATATATATATTTTTATATAAGTAGATGTAATAATAAATTATTTTTGTTAAATTTACTCATTCCTTATCTTTTATCTTATATTTTCCCTATATTACTACGTAAATAGCATTTTGTTCTCTGTTACCACTAAACTTTGCATTTGAGTAATCTCTCTCTTTTTAAATCTTTTCCAATACTGAGTGATCGATACTTAAGGGACAATGCAGAGATGAAACTATTGAACTTAGAAAGATGATTTGTATGTAAGTTAGGGAGTTTCAGGAAGCACTATAAAATGATTCCTCAAATTCCTACGAGGAGTACTGGACTAGTATATAATATAATAAAAAATATAATAATTCGAATAAGCATGTATTTGCTGATATATAATTATATGTCCGTGACGTATATGTTAGTAACTATAATAAAAAAATACTAAAAGTTGATTTATTTTTCCCAAGTCACGATGTTTTTCCTTATCCTTAGAAAAAAAAACGAATAAATACATAAAATGGTCATTACTCATCTCAAAAAGAATAATAAAAAAATGACATAATAATATGTAATCAACTCGACCTTGACTAAAAATGAAGGTCAATTGATATAAAATATAATGTTCATTTGTAAATGTGTAAGAGAATAAAAACCTTGTCAGAATAATGAATTAGTGTAACTTTTATTTAAAAAAAGTTGAATTCTGTCTTCACTCGATGGTTGTAGATTCAATATCTTTTGGGTTTTTGATAGAATAAATAAGTTATTTACTATTCGTTTCGACATAGTATGGGTGCAATTGGTGCTATAAAATATATATTTTAGTGGACAGAAAGCAGCGTGTTTAATAAATTAATTTATCAAATCAGCTTCACTCTGTATCCCGCACACAGCAGGGTAGGCAGAGGGAACCTAGTGTTAAGGCTCTCTGTCTCCGTCCGTCGTTAATTTATAAAATTTGTTTATTTACGTCTAATAATATAAAAAAGAATACATTATTTTTGTGTTGCGAGAAATAAAAGCTATATGAGTGAAATTAGTCTCGTTTGCCTTTAATTGCACTTTTTAATAACTAATTAAAATATAATAAATAATAGTACAAATTGAACCCACCAACATCTGTAAATACAAATCCACTAAACCCAAATAGTCACTATAGTAAAAATAAAATAAGAACTAACTATGAAAATGAATTCAGATAAAATTAAATTCATTTATAGAAGGATAATTCAATAACAAAACAGATATTAAAATAAAGTAATTAATACCTTTCACAAATTACATCTAGTAATGAAATGAATCATTAATGAACTACAAATTTGATACAAAAGAGATAAGTTAATGATAATTTTTCAATAGAATGAATAATATAATGATTTGGCCCACTGTCGGAATAATGAAAGATCATTCATTATGTAAATGTAAACATTGCCTGTTCTGTTAGTTTAGTTCGAACATTCTTTATCTTGTGAAATTTCTATTTGTAATGGAGATAGAGGATAAATAAGGGATAAGAACTAATTTTAAACACGTTGATTAATGATAATCAGGGTAGAAGATTGTCGTGGTGCAGTGGTACAACGTCTGACGGTTGTAGGTTCGATTCGCAATCATGAGAGTAAGTAATTTTTATTTCTGTGCCCTGTTTACTAGACAAAGTACGTAGAGTTCCGCCATTCCTCGCGGAGTATATTATTATTAAGCTAAAGCAAAACCAGGTTTGTAATAAAATAAATCCTCGAACGAAATAATACTATTTAGAAACGTATAAAAATTTGAACGTAGCGAGACTCGAAATTGCGCATTTTGAAAACCTTTCAAGCACTTATGCTAACTTATACGTTTTTTGCAATTTACACATAACACTACATTAAAATGGTTTGATCTAAAAGCGAGATATTTTTAAAATATATAAATTTTGGCTTTCCATTTAGTTAAAACCATTTGGCTTATTTCCGGGAGAGGTCTCTAGGAAACTTTTCTGGTCCACCGCTCACGTGGGGACTCAAGCGGGTAATGTGGGACTCAAAGACTGGCAGATGTAAGCCGTCCAAATTACATACTTAAAGCTCACAGTGTCCTCCTCGACCGCCATAGGCCGTGATTACTGAGATAGGGATACAAGGGATTCTATTGTGAACCTCGGTGCCCGGAGAGGCCTAAGAGAACAGGTACTGCTGGTAATTTAGGAAACATCCATGGAGCAGTGACTTCTGTCACTGGGTGGCAACGGCATTGACAATATAGAAAATAATTTATTTTTTATTGTATTAAATAAACTAATGACATGGTGAAAATTTTACTTTAATATTAATTACTACAAGGAATTGGGGTTATTAATTAATTCTATACTAGGAAAATGTTAAAATATGCATTTGTATGCCAAATTAGGATCATACTTCCTTTCCTGTTACTTGTTTTTAATTTCATATTTGTATAGAATATTTACAGTACCTACCTAATAGCATTCTTGGTATTAACATATTATAATATATTACTTTTATATCCCGTATATAGAATTCACCCCAATTAAAGACTTTGCTTGTTGAGAGACGAAACTCAACGCCGAATTTTCTCTTCTCAGAGAGGTATGAAAGAAAAAAATATTACTCCAAGTGGAGATCGAACTGACTACCATCGCCTTAACAGACAAACGCTGCCCCAAGGAACCATGATTACATTACTATAGAATCACATACAAATTTACCGTGTCATATTTTTTTTACTTTCTCAAGAAAAATATCTTAATACTTACATATAGGTATTTTATATACACACAAATTACACCAATATAAGCTTTACGCCTTCCGTACATAGGCTCAAGGGTATCTACGACGATTTGATATTATCTAACTTTATAATGCTAAAACTACATCAATATCTGTTCAGAATTGTTATTTAATATTAAGTTTTAAAAAAGCTGATACCCCTATATATACATGGACGGTTATAAAATGATAATAAACAACTATCATTATTAATGATCACCTGCCTTGTAAAACCGCAGTCTGTACTCGACTATAGAATAATAATTATAAAACTTACTGAGTACTTTCTATCGAGGGTTCTGTCAATCTACAAATATTAGACAACAATAATATAGAAAGAAGAATACGTTTGTATATGAATGTATGTAAATTGTATAATATGTTGAATATTTAGAAAACTTAATTTTTTTTAAGAAGCACGCTGTAACCCGTATGAAGCAAGGTAGGTAGAGAGTTAAGATACTCCGTTCCACTATTATAGCACCTCCCAATTTAAAAAAAATTTAAGTGTTGAGCTTCAGAACTCAACGTCACGCTTTGATTTTTTACCAGAGCCAAAGAATGAAAAATAGATAAAAAAATAAGCAAGCATTTGTTCAATAAGCCAAGCCAAAACAAAATCTACAATCACTTTAAGGTAAAGTTTGTCAAACGCCATCCCTTGCCTAGCATCACCGCAAATTATACGTCAATATATACAC
>JAEBDU010003776.1:0-10759 GCA_016802625.1 Heliconius numata | reverse complement strand
AGAAACTTCTTTCCCCGATCTAAATGGTTCAGTTTCCACTCTTTTAGCCTTTCTTTTTCTTTAAAATGTTCTTTTAAAAATAGTTCTTCTGATATAAATTTACATTTATATTCATTTTGTAAGTTTTAACCGACTGAGGTCGTTTGAAAACTATCGTCGGGCTTACTTAGGTAATAGAACTTGTAATGAATGTCTTGGCGCCTTTAGTTAGAGGGTTATATGAGTGAACTCAATGGTTTTAGGTTCGAATTTCGCTTAAGGACGTATTTTTTAAAATAATTATTTAATTATTACTTTGTTTTTTCAGAGCGGATAAATGAGAATAATTTACTGCCCCAAGCGGAGATATGATCCCACGACCATTCTGCTTACAGCTAGACTCTTCCGGCGCGAAGGCATTGTTAATATCAATATTACACAGGCGGTGCCTTTTTACCGTTTACCTATGAATCACCGATGAGATGGCCTACACTCTACGCTCGCTCGTTTGTAGGTACAAGACGAATTGATGTTTGTATCGTTTTAGAATTAGAAAATGTTTGAGAGATTGTTATTATGCATTTCGTTTTGTAGCTTTAGTGTATTTTAAAAAGTTAAAAGTCGTGGCCATTGGGTCCGAATATTAAAACTACATTTGGTTTCATATTTTTGGTTTACTGTATTTAGATATAGTGTTTTGTTTGCGTCGGGTTTTCAAATATTTGTAATGTTAAATATAAGAGTTTCAATAAAATAATACATTTTAAGTAATTAATAGAATATTTTTATATTTATGCTTTTATCTAATACATTTGCTAATAAAATATATTGTCTTGTTACAGGTAACATCAAAAATGCAGTTATAGGAACAAGAATGCCGTTATTTATAGTATTTTAAAGAGAAAGAATATTTTTAGGATTCCGTACCTATTAAGGAAAATAGGAACACTTATCCCATATTATGTTATCTGTTAATTCAAACCATAAATCACACAATCACATCTAAGGCCCCATGATTTCCTGAATAAAAACAATAGTTAAAAAAGATTTGGCCGTTAAATCATAATAAATGCGTATTTCGACTCTATAAAGGGAGAGTACTTCCGGTTAACCTAGAATTATGAAATTTGGCAGCTAGCATCTACAGGTAGTACTAGTCCAGGGAAAAGTCCGAAAACTATAGATTTATGGTTCAACCCCCATTTAAAAAAACTATTTTTATTTGTGGTTAAATCCTAAAAAATAATTTGGTTTAAAAAGGGGGGCAAAATTTGGTATTAAAGCTGCTAGTTCAAGTGAGGTATCCGATGAAAGGGCTCTGGCTAACCTAAGCTTGAATTTCATAAAAAACTCGAGACTTTCAATTTTTATACGGAGCCTTCCATGGGCAAGCCGGATCGGATTGTCCGTTTTTTTAATATACAGTTTTTATTATACAAAAGCAATCGCAATTTTAAATTATTGTCACGTTTGTTAACGGTTTTGATGGTTTAAAAAGGGACACCTGACTTTTTAAAAGTAGGACTACCATTTGTATTATATTTGTTTGTTATAAATAATTATAAACTTTGTCTCTCTTTTTCTTTGTCTCTCGAATTGATATGATAATAAGATCCTATCATATTACAAAAACATTTTACTATCTGTTTTATTGAAAGAGGTGAAGGCTAGTGGAGATCGGAGTATTTTTACACTAGGTTACCTCTGCCTAACCTGCTATATGTGGAGAAAAAGGGAGATTAAACCATTGAATAGATCTACAAATAGTAGATTTATTAAGGCTGTGGGATTAGTACAGTTGCAATAAAGTTAACATTTAGCAAAGAATAATTAAAAAATCGTTTAATGCGGAAATAACGCAATTTTCTGTAATGAAACGTGGCCTTTTGTCACTCCCTGATGTCCCAGCTTTGCCCACGTCAAATTTAATTAAAATCAGTTTAGGGGTCCATGACAGAGTAATGGATAAACTGTTCTAGTTTCTTTCCTTTTTTCCAATATCTCAATATTTTACTTGGTTCTTTATTTTTCGCTTTTTTAGAGTTAGAACTATATTTTCTTTTCGAATTATCCTTTCTTAACCATATAATAATTGTAATATGTTACAATAATTCAAGAGCATCGAAAGTTCACATAGGAAATTAAATTAATTATTTAGCCGTATAATAAATATTAAGTGTAGATACGGTTTCACAATACGACGACAACCTTAAAATGTCTTAGTTCGTTAGCTAAGATATTTTTAAAGCGATAAATTATGTAAATGAAGTATTTCATATATATGGATATGTATGTATGTATGTATTGGTCCAGTCAACAAAGCGACGGGAACAAATAAACGGTCTACCTGCATCGTTCTGAGAAATGAAACCTGGGAGCCGCCTGCTAGGTACTATTGAAACTCGCTTTGAATTGGATCCTCTTGGCTATGGTTACTAACATATTACAAAATACTAATATTATATATGCTGAAGATAGTTATGGGGTTTATAGCGTATGACTGGAAACGCGAAGGTTTTGGATTCGATTCCCACTTGAAGAAGTTTAATTTCTTAGCTCTGGCAACGAGACAAAGCGCGGTGTTGAGTTCCGCCATTCTATACCCAATGCCCGGGTGACATTAGGCGGAAAGTGGGGAGCGGAGTGTAAGTGAATAATACTAGGTTCCCTGTGTCTACCTTGCTTTATACAGCGTGAAAATAAAAATTCTGTCGACCCATACCCATATCTATCTGTTTCAAATATGTATGTATAGTAGTCTAGACGTTCAGTTCTTCGTTCTGGTCTTTTTCGGACTTAAATATTTCAACTTTAACGAATTCCCGGTAAGCGTGCCTTGGCGATGACGGCGAATTCGGCAATATCTTTTGTAGTAACATATTATGTTCTTTTTAACACGATTCTATTCGCTCGTTTTGCACTTTTTAATATTTTTAAAATTTAAGTTTAATTAAGTACTATGGAGCGGAATTTCAATCTGCGCTTCTTGGAAATTTATACTTTTGTATAGGTATGTAGCTTTTTAAATGTGTAATTAAATGTAATAAAAAATATCATCTGAACTTGACTCAGTTCTAATAATTGCATCATGAAACTTGACAGCTGTTCGTAGCTTAGATGATAGTACAATAATATGATATCATCGAGCTGATCTCATAATGGAGCTAGGACTTGAATAGTGGAACTTTTCAGATGTCTTAATAATAGACTCCACCTGCCTACCCTATCCTAATTTGAGCTATTTCATATTATGTAATAAATAGTAATTAAGAAGTATACAATAATATATATTTATTTAAGAAAACTGTTACAGAAAACCGGAAAGATTAATTTAAATAAAAATTCTAAAGTAAAAGTCAAATTCTAAATAAGTAATCTTACTCTATGCAATGTTTACTTCCTGTGCAATAAGGATACTATTTCAATAGCCGTCTGTTATAGGTACTCCTATACCTGTGAGTTCATTTTCTGTTTTTGAAATCAATTGCCTCCACGAGGCGCACAGTAAGGTGATCTCGTCGGATCAATAGGTTCTAATCCTGGAGCTCTCTGAAGTGTTATTTGAAATGTTTGAAAAAAGCTTTGAACTAGCATCTCAATACGAAAGCTCGTCGCCTTGATGAACTTCCAGTATTTCAATCAAGTGAGGTAAAGAAATTGTTTCGTTGTGACCTGTAGTCCTGAGCGGTTCGAGAGATATTTGTATAGGTACTTAGATGTAAGAATTACTTATTAGTAGTTAAGATATAATACCTTAATATACATTATGAACCAAAAATAGATGAATTTTCAATTTTAAATAGATGTCTGTATGATAATAATAATTTAAACCAATTTATGAAATATTTCTTATAAATATAAATTAAGTTCCACTTACATTATAAATACTAAGTCGGCAAGGTATCTAATTATGTCATTATAATAGTTACATCTTGTGATTTTTATAACTTTTATCGTTAAATGCTGTAGTTTAAATAAGTTGAACTTCATTAACAACTAAACATAAACTATGGCAATCTTTTAACAATAAAATCGTTCGACCTATATAGGGTTAAAATAATAAAAAAAAACCATTTTCATTTCTCAGAAGGGCAAAAGCTGATGCTGGTAAAACAGGACGATTTAAAATTTTAAAAACTCTTTTTATTTTTGGTAACCTGTCTTTATTCTTTACTATTTGTCTGTGTTGAAAAGCGGAACTCAACGTCGCACTCATGTCTTGCTGGAGCAAGAAAATTAAAATAAATCATTTATTTCTAATGAGAATTATACCTATAATCATATTCGATTGCGTTACGATGGCCTCAATTAATAAATTCATCTATTAATACGTGAAGCACTAACTTTGTACCCCTTTTTACGATAATTGTGCGGACATAGGAGTATGGAAATTTAACACCATTAAAATGTTTATATAGAGAAGAAGTGCTCTGGTTCTTATAAATAAGCAAAATGATCTTTTATTATTCCGATACCAATGACTCCTTCGGGATGAAAGTTTTCTGGAATAGATATTATTCTTCGGGAGTTCCGCTTAATATGATAAAATACTATTAATCATAATTACTATTGCATGAGAATTAGTCTACAGGGAAGAGAGAATAAGTTACTTGCTATTTAATATGAGGAGTCAGATTTCCAATTTCTTTAAAAGATTTATACCATATTAAAACGCCAAGTGTGAGTCTGGAACTCACTAATAACCAGTGTTCCGTTTATGACATAAATGGTTATTACCAAGTTTCATGGTAGCAGTGTCACTAACTATAAATTAAATCGTCAACTTATTAACCTTCGCGAAGATATGAGGGACGTTAGTCAATTAAGTTGGTGGGCATACCTGTCGTGGCATTGTGCCGGTGGATTAGTCCTTGAGTACCAAGCACAGCTCCCAGCTTCTCTCCTTCCTACGTGCCGGCAACACCTCATCCGCACGCTGAATCCATGGAGCGGTGATGAGTTTGTTTACTAAAATATGAAATATATACTATCAAAGATATATCAAAACCATACAAACAGCACTGAAGTGACATATCACAGAAATAAAATTATTCATATCAAAACAAAAATATTTATTTTTCCATAAATTACAATAATTTGTGATAATACAGCGAAATCTTGTGAATCCTCGTGAATAAAATTAACCGATTCAATCAAAACGATCCTCTTTAAACAAACCGTCCGCGTCAGTCGCAAGGACTTGGATTAATATCTCTTATTTAATTATATTGTCAATATTATAATAATGGATTCGTCGAATAGGCGATATTAAAATGGTATCTTTAATTAGGCGATTGAGGCCGTCGTGGCGCAGTGGTACAGCTTTTTACTGTAAACACTACGATTGTGGATTTGATTGTTACTCTGGGAAATGTGGCATGATATTGGTAGGTTAAGGAGTGTAGGAGAGAACAGAGAGGAGAGTTCGAAATTTCAAGCGAAACGTAAAATAACTTGATGTCCTATTTTACGTCTAAAGTCGCAAAATTGCCAAAGAAGGCAAGTATCAAGAATATTTTGCGGACAATGCAAATAAATGCTTCATCGTATTCAATATTCATGCAATAGATGTATCATTGTAACATTATCCGCTCGATTGCGCAAGCACTGTTAGTAGTAGTAGTGTACACTGTAGACCACAGTACGTATATCTTATTACAAAAGGCACTTGTGTGTATTTACGTTATTTTAAATCTCAATCAAGTTGTTTTTTCTTTATCGACTTATTTTTTTATTTTATTTACCACACTAATTACAATTATAAAAAAGTAAATAAATGTTTCTTTTTATTATTTATAAAGAACGCGTTACACGGAAACAGTCTCCATAATTTTTTTTACGTTTTCTAAATACTGTTTATCCTTAGAAAAATTTAATTTATAACTAAGTATTTTTAGACATTTGTCTCTTAGTTACATAATTTATTCTAAAAATAGAATGAAAACATCAATGTAAAGTGGAATTAATAGGTATTTATCAAAGTCATGAACGTAAATATTTTGAACAAAAGGTCGTTGAATTTCATTCTTCAATTTGATCGCTACTAATTAGAAGCAGGTACCGAAATTAATTTTTGTTATTTTCATTTGTTGGAAGCGAAGTAAGACATCAAAGGGAATGATTTGTAAATGATTGCAAGCTGACAGTAAAATTTATTCTAACTTTAATAAGAAATAGAATAAATAAAGACTCACAACAGTCGCATTACAGTCATAGCCTTGCCTGAAAGAAGCTAAAAAAAGTAAATCATTAAATATAGTTTTTATAATATATTTCCCAGTAAAATACAAGATTAAAAGTAAACATTGTGGTACATTTCATTTGCTTTTTCCAATACTTATACGACAGGTATCTACAGGTGCAGCAAATAAACGAATGCTCAACAAAGTGGTGCTGAGTAAAATCTGGAAATAGCTAAGGTCGGTATTGCAGCGGTCGGCATAGTAGATTTGGCAGTCTCGAGGCTAGAATGCCATATTGAATTTACATAATTGTAATTGTTATGTGTATATAAATTTCACGCTGAATCCCGCTTGTAAAAGGGTAGGCAGATGGAACCTAGTGTTAAGACACTCCGTTGAGTGATGAAACTCAACGCCGTGCTTTGACTTATTACCACAGCGAAAAAATGGAAATATGAAATAATTCATTCTGTTGGTAAATGTAAAAGAAAAATATTCCCTTTAATTTAAACACCTGTAGCAATATAGCTACAAAACAAATACCAGTTAAAAATATATGATAACTTATATTGACGTAACCTATTTAGAACCGTTTTTTGAGGATTGACAAAATTGTGTAAACAGACAAGCTTTGTTGCCGTAGAAATGTATAATTCATATTTTTTTGATATATTCAAAGAGAAGAACGTGAAGGTTGTCAATTTGTCAATACAAAGTGTGTTGCTTTTAGGAATTTACATCCTTAATTAAAATTATATTCTATTGCGTAAAGGCTTATTCTTCTCGCTTCGCTCTCGAACCCCCCTTCGCTTCGTAGATTGTTGACCGCAATTAAAAAGAAAAATAAAAAGTCGAACGTAATTTTTGCTCTTACGTTTGTGCTTTTTTATCTTATGTAAGTAGAGTACGATATTCTTAACACTAAACACGTATGTTATAAAGAAGCAAAGCGAACTCCGTCATTTCTTACTCTGCTTATAGTTATTTGTATTTTATTTACAAATATTGATGTAACCGTCGTAAGCACAGTGCAGCATCATCTCACTGTATCACGACTGTTGTGGGTTCGAATCTCACTCGTGGAAATGAATTATTACCTATGATAAGGCACGGCGCTGTCTCGAAAATTAACCAATGCGTGGAGAACGGGTTGTGCTAATACTAGATCTCTCCTCAACCTGCCCAGCTGTATGCAGGGAACAGCGTGAAGCTTAAGAAAAATATAGATAAATACCAATTATAAGACTTTATTCTAAAAGTTTTTGTCGTCAACATAGCGTGGCGTCCGATTTCACACTGTCTATTTTAGTAAAGTACATTTCGATGACAAATTGACGGCCATTTGCAACGGTTCTATGATCGATAGTTCCTGTGATAGCCGTGGACGGTGGTGTGCTTAAAACGTTTACTTACCTCTGTTTTTATTGCCACATAAAAGCTTATTTTTAGTTAATTATTTAATAAAATTGTATTTGATTTGTTTATGATTTTTAGTTGTGTTTTCATTGACATTGTTATTAAGATTCTTTACAGTAAAACTCGTTGTTAAAACATGATGAGGCCGCAATGGTGTAAGCGTCTCTGAACGCAACGGTTGTAGGCTTGAAGTAATATATTTTATTTATTTTCATTTCCAAAATGCCACACGCAATGTCTCGAAAATTTGGTGGAAAATGGAGAAAAAGATGTCACGACATTTTGTTGCCTCTGGTACTCTGCTATGCGGGAAAAAATGGAAGTTGCTAACACTTATTCTACATGTTTTTATAATTCGTTCTTAATTCTCCCACATTTTTCGTTACATGCTGATAGAAGATCGTAGTGGGAGATCTCTCACTTTCACTACGTTCTCAATTCTCTGTAATGGGATTCGTACCCACACTCACTATCATTGGACATGACAAAATCGCAACGCTTATTAATACATCACCAATATTATTGAATTTCTGTCCTTCATTCTACTCAAAAATATGATTAAATAGCGTCATTGTTAATCCAAATTATCTAATATATGCATTAATAATTTATATACATATTATAGTAAATTTTAGCTAAAATCTATACTTAATCGTGTTTTGGGCAGAGCGTTGAGTGCAGAGCGCGGCTGAAAGCGCAAACAGCAATTTATTTTGTACATAATTAGATACAACCACAAAATCAACCGTAAAGCTTAGAGGTTATTATCATATAAAACGCGGTTGAACGTTACTATTTATTTAAAACGCTAGAAAATTTCTCGTACAATACTTTGATGAATCTTGATGATTAGGCCGTTTTTTTATATTTTCTCGCCGTGATAATAAATCAAAGAACGTGTTTTTTTAAGTTCGACCACTTCAATGTCTAGAAAATGGAAAAAGTGGGGAGTGTCTTAACCCTCAATAATTTAGATTTAATATAGCAAAAAATTAAGTGGACAAAGGCTAAGTCACTAGTTTAAATAAAATATAGCAGGGTAGGCAACAGTAGCCTAGTGTTAAGACACTCCGTTCCATATTCCTCCTTACTCGAAGTTCTCAAAGTTCATTTATACAAACATTTTTACATATAGGAATCGAAGCCAATATATTTTATATACTTTTAATGTTCCAAGTTATCTATAAGAACTTACTTTTCTTTTTTAACACATACATTTTGATATTTCAAGTCTAAACGATGCATCCACATGCAGATTGCGATCTATGTAGAGCAATTTCACTAACACGGCTGACCTTTGACCCCAGCTGGCTTAAATGTTAATTACAGGTCTATAGCATTACTAAATGTATGATTAAAAAACTTGGAGAATATAGTTTTAACCATATTTTAAATTTTTGTACATGTGTGTTTTGTGTAAATTTTTTATGTTATCTTTTCAATTGTTGATGCCTTTGCTGGAGCAGCAGCACAGTGTCTTACTCTAAATGAGAAACATATTCTAGCAGCTCTATTTTGGCTTTGGAACCTGTTCCAATTTTTGTTCCAGCTCCAGATATTATATGAAGCTGATAATAAAACTAGAGATTAATCCACATCCATCACTGTTTATACTACGTATAAAAGTTCTGATTATAATCGAAATTTAATACAAATAAAGTCCTTTTAGTGTACAGTAGCGTGATTTCAATCAAGTTAATGTGAAATGTGATATTCATCACCGCGTATTATCTACAAATGGGTTACTTTAATTTATGTTTTCATTTGGCTAAAGCTTAGATAGAAATGGTTGATCGTTAGATTAGTGTACCTATTGACGTTTTGATTGATCCGGGCTTTTTGTTTGTTTATTTATATGTAAAAGTAGATTGTAGAGTAGAGTCACTATTAACAGCAGTGGACGAGGACAGGTTGTTAATGATGATTGTGATAATGTTAACATAAACGATAAGTCGTAGTTAAATTATGTCATGCAACTTCTTGATAATAAGGAAGTGCTATAAGAAGCAGCACTTATGTAAACATATTCATAATAAGATAAAGGGTGACGTTGAATTCCGCCACTCGACTCGCAATGTCTGGAAAATTAAATGAAAGATAGGGTACAGAGTGTTTCCCCTAAAATCACTAGGGAAAAGGGACACTAGGTTCCCATTATACTTTTGAGGAATAAAGGTTGAACTAAACAAGATAAATATACGAACAATAACCTATAAAATTGTCTAATAATCGCTATAAATAAACATTCAATTAATTCTTTGAAGTAGTGTCAAAACTTTACTCTGAAACGTGCCCGTAGTAGAATTGGAACTCTGAACCACCACAAATCGCGCGTCCACTACGCTATAACATGCCCACAACGGTCAGTCGTTAACCATACTAGTTTTAAGTCCTCGTTTTCACATGAACTTCTTAAGGTAGGTACAAATATTTAAGCAAAATGCTTAATAAATATCAACATTTTGTACTAATTCGGTTTGGGGCGCTGTCACAAACATAACCCTCCGGGAGGTACCTACTGGCCCTCTGTTGTACTCGAACACAACGAAAATTGATGGAACCTCCCGTGGACTTAAACAATTATATTTAATGCTTTCATAACGCAACTTCATTTGTTTTAGATGAACATTTAAAATAATAATCATTTTCTGAAGTATGAAAACGTGTGCGAAATTTTTTAAGTTATGTAATGTGTTTTAATTATGTTGATATTTTTATATATATACGTAGATATGTTTTTAAGCTCCCAAGAAGTATCCCGTACGTAGTAGGGGAGGCAGAGGGAATTTAGGTACCTAATGTTAAGATAATCCGTTCCTATTAAGACACTTCCGTTCTCCACTTTCCGCCGAATTCTCGAGACATTGGGTAGCGAAATTCAACGCTGCGCTTTGACTAGTTACCAGAGCGAGGAAATGAAAATTTTAATTACTTCATTCCTTCGATTGGAAATCTATTTCACAACCACTGTGTTTACGCCCCGGGGGCACAAGCATAACCAGGGAAAGGGCCTTGTTGAGTTCTGCCACTTAACACGCATTGCCTAAGAATTCAGCTGAAAATATGGAATGGAAATGTCTCAATGTAAACAGAGCGTCGTAACCTTAGGTTCCTAGCATCCCCTATGCCTACCCTAAAAATACAATAGGTTAAACACATGTTAATATCTACCCCTAGGTAGT
>JAEBDU010003774.1:0-13883 GCA_016802625.1 Heliconius numata | reverse complement strand
ACCTAGTTACTCATAATGAAGCTTTGAAGGTTACACGTAGCGCAAATGGCAAAATACGACTTAAAAATGTTTACAAAAAAAATAGTAAGCATTCAGTACCATGATGATGAGAAATTAATTTTTAATTAAAGGCGTTAATAGAATTTAAAAATGTTAACATTGTATATTGTTGTGTGTTTTTATTATCCACCTAATGCATCGTCGGTAGCTTCAACCAAAATGATTTACTCGAAAGCCAGATTGATAAGGATTCAACGGTGAATTTTCGCTAAAATAGCGGCTTAATGGATGGTGGATTAATTTCATATAGGAATAGAGGAATATAAATTTTACCAAAATCAGAAGGAGACTTTGGTTTTCCATATTTTGGTAAAGAGATAATCGGTGTTTTCACTAATGAAGTCGAAACCAACGGCTTTCTAAGGTATAGATTGTATATTCCTTTTAACATCACTTTCTGTCAAGGACCTGAAGTAAAACGGTTGAGAGTGGAAGTAGATGATAGTGAAAGAGAGTTAATCGTCTGCTTCTTACGAGCACTATTGATTACGTGAGATGATGTGAATTGGTTATTAAAGAATATATATTTTCTCAAATATTTTTTGTGAGACTAAAGTTAAAAAGTAAGTGCGTAGTAGCCTATTTCAATTTCCCTCAACAAAGACACTATAATATACTGAAACTTAGTGTTCACTTTCAGAAACTTTTCACAAGTTTTTACATGTGAATTAGCTTTTTCACTTATATCCTGACATACTTATAAAGCATAAATGTACTACAAAACTTCGATTAAAATAAAAATTCGGTTCCCGCTCAGCGAGCGTTTTTATCTATTTCTAGTTCCACGGTCTGAATACCGAACTGAAAACGTTGTGCCTCTGTTGGAAAATTATCGGAAAATTGAGAACTTAGTATTTTACCACTGGATTCCCTCTGGCAAAGAAAAATATAAAAAAGTTTATTGTAACGAAAATTGGAATAAATCTCATAGATTGTTAGAACACATCCAACCAAGCAAAACTCAAATAGAATACTGTATTTGACAAGCAAAACTTATTTAAACAACACGGCATGATTCGCGTCTACCGTCATATATTCAAATAGAAAAGTTTCATAGATATTCCCATAGGACTATTCTTTTTAGGGTTCCGTACGTCAAAAGTTAAAAACAGAACCCTTATAGGAACACTTTGTTAACCATCTGTCCGGCTGTCAAGACCTCTACCAAGATCTGTAGATAATATGGAGGTACATTAGAGACATATTACATATTTCATTTCCTCAAATGAGAATCGAACCTACAACCTGTAGCATTTATATCTATACTAACCTGAGCTTCCTCATGGCCTTGTAGCCACGATTTAAAAGTCATGACAAGTGTCTTAGAGCCCACATCGCCCATTTCGGGGCACGATTCACGGGACATTGTAAACTGAAAAAAGAAAAAAATTAGAGATGTATAGGTATTTTAACTTCACTGCTGCACCCTACATAGGTAGAAGGAACCTAGTGTTGAGACAGTACGTTTCGCAACTTTCTAGACATTGCATGTTGAGTGTATCCATGCAAGAAGTGATATATCGTGTTCTATCTAAAAGAGGAGAACAGAGAGCCAGGATACTAGATCTATCCACATGTGCACTAAGTGAAGTAAAAAAAGAAATAATAAGATAAAACTCACTGTATGACCAAAAAATGTCTTCTCCCAATAACTTTCCCGTCCATACATCTCCAAGGCAAGCGTGTTAAATGCGTCGGTGGTTAGTATCAAAGAGCACAGTAGACTGTTTGACAGCCGTTTATCTAAATTACAATAAAAATTAGACTAATATGAAATATAATTAACACATATAATTCACGAGGACCATCATGGCGCAGTGGCACAGCGCTTGACTGCAAAAGCGACGTTTGTGGGTTCGATTCGAACTCGGGAGTATGAATTATTTTCATTTACTAGCTGTGGTAACTTGGGTGAAAAGTAGGGAAAAGAGTCCAAAGAGAAAAGAGAGAATCTAAAAAAGTTGTGAAATAAAAGTTCATTAACACTGTTTATTGCAAAAACAATATGGTTTCTGAGCTCATTTAGGGACAGTTGTCTCGAAACTAACAGGTGTTAGATATAGCAGCTAGATTTTCGATACCTCGTATATTTATTAATGGAGCTGGACTATCGTGAAAGTTAAATATAGAATTTGTGTTCCCAACCATCTAGATTTGGACAACTTCATTGAAATTCCATTACGTTTTGTAATAGTTATAAACTGTTCATTTTATATCTGATGGTATTTGATATTCATTATTACGGATCTCATATTCTTGTAACGATAGTACGAATGCTCTCATTGAATCTCATATAAGTTTTTTTTTCACACGCTGAGATCAGATGAGAACTGAAAACGAACTATGACTGGCACTATAGTGTGAATCCCCCCTTAGACTGTAGACTTTGCAAGCGATGTATTAACGTATAAAAATCATATATACCCAGAGGGACCCAAATGTTAAGAGATTCGGACACACTGTTTCCCATTTTCTTTGGGAAATGGCGGAAATCATCACTGTTTGTCTACCAAAGCAGGAAAATGAGAAAAATGTAATTAGTCCTCTAAAATAATGAAGATTGCATCCAAAACCATACCACGTACATTCGACTAAACTATAACGATTTTAATATACGATCAAAAATATTTCATCAAAACAAACCAACCGGTCCTCGTGGACATTGAAATACAGTATATTTCCCATTTTCCAACATACAGAGGTGTATATATGTTATCTAGCGTTAGTTCACATATAATGGTTCACGCTTTTTGATTCTACTCGTAATTTACACACCATCGGTTTCACATTGAACGAACAGTGTTGACAGTCGTTTGTCAATATTAATATGTTTTTCTATTTGCGTAGCGTGAAATTTCAAAAAAGGTTCTCTATCTCAGTGAATATATTTTTTATTTCTAAAGTTGGTATTATATTTATTTTTTCATGTACTGTAAAGTAAAGTTTGGATTATGAAATAACGAAATAGCATGAGCTCGAAGCCTTTGATTTGAATTTTAAACAGCGATTGACTGTAAAAATAAACTATTTTCATATTCTTTCTTTTCTTTCTGGCAACAAGACAAAACGCGGTGAGTATTGCCACTTAACACGCAATGTCTCGAACTCGAACAATTAGGCGGAAAGATCGGAACGAAGTGTCTCAACTCTAGATTGCTTCTGCTACGTTGAAAAAAGAGTGAAGCTGTGGAAACTGATTTTTAAGTGCTGTAAGTTGAATTATGATATAATATGAAATTAAAAGCCTGACTATCCTGTCTGATTATAAATGAGATGGTGGTCGGTTCTATTCCTAAAAGAAATCTTTTTTCTTTTTCAGCTCAATTCAATTTAACGTATCTATAATTATGTTATATTATTTTCTGGTTCACCTTCTCTTTGTACAGACTGTGACAGCTATCAGTTAATCTATTTACTCTTCTAAAGATTTCATATCCAAAGTAATATCTGTGACAAGGCCATTGAACTGTAAACAAAAGAAAAATTCCATATAATGTTTATATCGGTGCTATTTTTTTTTAAAAACAGGCCACATTCTATCTGCATGTTAGTGTACTTTCAGTTTGTACTGGACTTATTAAGTTGGTATTTTTGATTTTGTTAAAAAAATTGCAATAAAAAAATAGTAAATAAGTCAAATTTTGAGTTTGTATTACATTCCGTCCGAAGTTAAAAAAAACTCTGACCTACCAGAACTCTTCTTCCTTCTCCCTCTTGGTCGACCTACTCCTTTGACCTACCAGAGCGGGGCAATGAAAATTATTCATTCCCCTGAGAGGACATCGAACTCACATCTATCGAGTTTGACTATCTACCTACAGTAAAGAAAAACGCGTATTTTAATTCGGATACTATAAAACACAGTCATTTCGAGGCAGTAGACCTACATCTGAAATATGTAACTGGCATCAAAAGAAACAATTCTTTGTAATGTATGGAATCTCTTATATGCGTACATACATGAAAGAGCCTTTATTATTTCAAACGGAAATAGCTGCATTTTTTATTATAAGAACTCGTTTGATTGATATATTTATGTTTTAACTTTTATATCAAGATATTTTACTATAATATTGTTGTTTTGAGTTTGAAGTTAAATAATTATTATTTCGTTAATTATATTTGTTTTTTATATAGGTATATGTATGTTACTGGCTTATAGTATGGGTTTATTTTCTTGTAATATGTATATAGGTATATAAAAAAAATAAAACTGTTCGAAAGGCAACTATGCACTTTTTCAGCACCTAAAATTTTTCCTAAAGTTTTCTCAAATATAATATTACTGATTTTAAACTTCTATATAAATAAAAAAACACTCACAAATTATCTTTTTTAATTATATAAGAAAAAATCTGTATCAATCCGCCCTTCATCCTCTTCCGTTATTCTTCATCATCCAGCATCCCTCAACTAATATAAAAATCAATGATGATGTTTCATAGGTGATCTAATTTCATATTTTCGGCTGCGGCTTCGACCATGTGGTCAAATGAATTAACTGAGACTTTTAAATTCCTAGCAATAGTTCCTTAGATTAAGGCATTCCACTAAAGAAATTCTTCAGCTTTATAACATTAGTACTAATAGATTAGTATAAATAAAATATATTTTAAAATTAATTCATTTTAGTATAAACGAAACGTGTGGTATTCTTATATTATAAGCTTGCTTAGGTTATAATATAAGAAAACCACAAGTTTCGTTTATTTTCTTAACATTTTATATGTTAATAACTAACAAAGTTTATACAATAAAGTGAGTCTTAAATGGAATTTAAGTGGTTTATCCGACGAATGTTTCATAATTTGCGGTCTTAGAAAACCGCAAATTCATTACACTGTTTTAGTATTGATCGCTTTCCTATTTTATAATTTTGTTACGTTAAAAATATATTATATTTCTATAATAATGTTACTTTTAGGTTTCGGCGTTGATGTACGCCAGTCAACAACTGACGTTATATCTTCTCATGTCTCTAGACGTTGACGTCCCTTGACGTTAGTATAACCCAAAGCACGTTGTAACAACCTTTTGTAAGAATGTGTTTTGGGTAATTCTTTTATTTTTGCTGTAATATTACGCTTGTCTTCTTTATATCTTTCTTCTATTTCCCAAAGGAAACGTCTTTAGAGATTATAAATTAAAATAAATTTTCAATGCGCTTTAAGATGTTTTTGAAATTAAATCTCATGATTTTTGTAGAGTCCCTTCTACACGTGATATCTTGTCAAAAAAGGGATAGAAGGGATTGACTGACTGATAACACACAACCAGAACTACGTAGACCAAAAAAGAAGCAAAAAAAAGCTTATATTACCAAAAAATATATATTATTTTATCACCGCCTGTTTTCACATTCGCATCCTAGACTATATTTGTACAAAATAAAGTAACCCAAGCGTTTTCACTTTTTTCCCTAAGTTTTGGATTTGCCGAGTCCGCTGTAAAAATGTTGAATACGCAAATAATTTGATAAGCTTTCAGCTGGCGTGTCGCCAGCGATGTGTACTTACTGTGTGTGGCTCGTCACGTCGGGATCGTGTGCTTTGAAAGTGACATCTAATGTCAATTAATTTAGCATATATTTACTGTTTATTAGTATTAGTAGCTTTATTGTTTAATTAGCTTCTTCCTTACAATAAACAAATCGTCATTTTTGAAGTTGGTAGTTTAATAGGGCTTATTCAGAATTAATGTATATCGTGGAACATTTTTACTACAGTAATTAACGTATCGGTTGTTTTTAGATTTGATTTGATTATGGCAAAGTGTGTATTTTCTTTATTTATTACAATACAATGGAATGGAAAACACACTGTGAAGATTTGGATTTGGTTTCTATAAGGAGACTGTGAAAGCATATTGCAATAATTATGAAAATAATTAGTTACCCCAAATGGGAATCGAACCCACAACCACGTTTCCAGTTAGACTTCGTGCTGCCCCGAGACATTTTATACATACAGTTTTAAGTTAGTAACTTCTATTGTAACAAATTAGGTAATAGGTATAAAATAAAATATAATATGTAATTTTTAGTAAACTTCTTTATTGTGATTGTCAACATCGTTTTCTTTATATCGACGATACAATAGACGTTTTATGATAAAGCTACAGCGAGGGAAAAAATGTTTATCTTCCTTTGAAGTTCTTACATACACTTAAAATGTAGTAAGGATTGGTTCATAATGTTCAATATGGAAGAAATAATATTGTCAATATATAATACTCTTTAGGGATTAATAAATGCGACGTTGAGCTCCGCCATTCAACACATAGTGTCTCGAATTTGGGCGGATGTGGGCAACAGAATGTCTTGTTACTGTGTTCTTTAAACATCGTTAAGGTGTGAAAAATTCCCTTGAATATATTTTGCTATACATATCCAAGATTTTTGGAGGAATGTTTTT
Source organism: Heliconius numata (assembly GCA_016802625.1). Taxonomy (NCBI): domain Eukaryota; kingdom Metazoa; phylum Arthropoda; class Insecta; order Lepidoptera; family Nymphalidae; genus Heliconius; species Heliconius numata. The sequence goes on along the minus strand of JAEBDU010003774.1, from coordinate 7,410 downwards.
TCTGTCGCTGTAGTCTCGCAATGAAACACTTACACACTATTTTATTGCGAAATTTGAAGCACTATTATTTACAATTTACTTAAACATGTGACTTCATTGGAGATCCGTTCTGATATAAAATTTGAATTAGCATATTTTTTATTTACTGATAAATCAGCTTCACGCTGTATCCCGCAGACAGCCACTTTCGCTGAATTCTGGAGGATTTCTCTCTCAAGGGATTCTCACCTTGCGTGTTGAGTGGCCGAAGTTGCCGGGGATATGGGGCGGAAAATGACCAATGGAGTATCTCAACAATACCCTTCTTTGCCTATTCCACTTGGGTAAAACTTAAAGACAAAAGACATTTCTAGCCAAAAATATTAGAACTTAAGACCTTTTATACAAATTGTTACAAGAAAATGAAAATTAAGTTCGACAATTATTAAATAACTCAGTAATTTACATGAAGTTTTCAAGAGGGTAGCGTTCTAGCCACATTGTGGTGAATTTCTCTAAGTTTATGGACCTTTAGGACAGGGTAAGTTAAAATGACTATTAGGAATTGTTTAGACAGTTGCTATAAAAGAACCTGTTGTTGAATTTGTAACCCGCTTTCGTCCTCAAACTGAGAAGTTACATGGTAGTGTTTTAACACTAAGTTCCCCCTGCCTATCCAGTATAGGTACCCTATACGCGTGAAGCTAAAAACTCAAATTCTCAATGAAGTCACAAATAAGTATAGCGTTTCTCTAATTTTCATAGATTCCATTTTTACAACCATTTCAGCGATCACATAAAAGCCTTATTTAATACGTCTTATATTTTAAAATATCTGTACAATATTCTTTTTACAATTTTCCATACACATATATTTATATACTTCACTAAATGTCTTTCGTGTCTTTAAAACCCAAAAAATAATTAAATATTTGCTTAATTCTAATGTAGTTTATAAGAAAAATATTTTATGGCCGTCGTGGCTCGGTAGAACAGCGTCTGGCTATAAATGTAATTATTGTAGGTTCGATCTCCATTCAGGGGAATTATATTAAAATATTTTTACCCCATTGCGGTGAAAAAGCCAAAGCTAAGGTTTTGGCGCGGGTGTAGCTGGATATTAAAATGTTTAATTACTTTATGAAGTCGGGTTTTTATTTATTTTTTTACAATTCAAATTCTTTTTTCCTTGTTAGTGAGTTGAATGAGAGTGAGTGAGTTTGAGTGGTGGAACTGAACACAAATTCATTTTAAAATGAAATATAATTCATTAATTAAGCGGTGATTGAACTCACAACCAGAACGTTTTTACAGCCATTGCGCAAAGACGGTCTCAACTATATTAATATAAAATAAATTAACAAAAAAACCGTATTAAATATAAAGCCAATATAAAATTTAATCAAAATATATTTTTAATAAAATGCTTGCAAGTAAAATCAAACAACTAATAAATATTAGCTATATCAATCAAAGTATTTTATATTTATCAAACACTAGCTATTATGTACAGCTTCGCCTGTGTGACAAAAAAACTTATATTGAATCTATTAACGTGTTGTAATATAGCCATCCTATCTCCAAAAATGTAACCATCCTACATGAGAATATGTTTTCGATTTGAACTAGAAGTTCCTAAGATTATTGCGTTCAAACAAACAAACTCTCGATTAAGCTTATTGTTATATTATATCCAAATTATACAAAATCAAATATATTACTGTAACGTTTCATATGAATCCCGCCAGTAGTTTTTAACAAACATTAATCCTCACAAATTTTATAATAATAGTAGTAACAATATTCAATAGCCCAGTAGCCAGTCCATCCAAATTCCATTCCATAGACCTAGTTTAGATTTCCACATATTCCATAGTTCCTATGCATTAATCGGCGACCATCTCTGGGCAATTACCTGTGGATACCCAGAGATGGATCCCGGCTGATGCGTCACAGTAAAACATTTAAATATTCTCTAAGGGGCCTCTACGTGTTGGACCTGTGTCCCCACGCAAGCCTTCCAAAGGACCGGGTTCTTCTGAACCCGTGAATCTTTAAAGAGAATAGTAATAATATTATAATTAAAATTGTACATTATTAATTACTATGGGGAACGAAAGTGTCTTAATGGAAACAGAGTGTCTTAACACTAGATTCCCGGGTCCCCTATGCCTACTTGCGATGTGCGGGATACGTCATGAGGCTAAACAATAATAAAAAAAATATTAAAGCTAAAAACGTACCGCAAACATCGACATCCATATTTGCGGTAATCGCGATGCGATGCAGGAGCGATGCGTTAAGCGTAAATAATGGCACCATTAGTGGTTTTTCAGCTAACATTGTTTAAAATTGATCCAATTATATTAAAATAAATACGTATTAAATAAAACTGGCAGAGATAACTTTCAAATTTTCTATTTTAAAAAAGATTATCAATAAATGTGTATTATTTTATCTTCGAAGCAAGGAGACAAAGGTTGACGTTCGAGAACATTATTGATGATGTGGAGGAAGGTCCCCTAAAAAATTCGATGCCTCGGAGGACATACGGAGGACAAAGAGATTGATGATGATGAACGAGGGGAGAGAGGTGTGAAGAGACCGTTGCCTGTTACCTCTGGCTACACCTGTGGCTAGGAATAAAGCATCAAGGTAAAAAAACCTTTTTTGTCTAAATTTCCGTAGTAAATAGTAAACATACATTCATACATTAATAATTTAAATTATCATTAATATTTCCTTTAATTGTTATAGAAGATAACAATGTGGACGTTTTATGTAAAATGTCGACATCACGCACTTAATACTCTCATCATTTACACAGAAAATGTATTACAGCGTAAATATTTGGTAGCTAAGCAAATTTCGTGTGGACATGCCCTTATAAATCATTCTTTGCTTGGAAATTGTTTGATTTCCATTATGTTAAATAAATATAGAGATATATCAATTAACTTTTCCTTGAATGTATAGAAGCTGACATAGCTGAGTGGAACTTGCCTCTGGAAATGCCTGAATTTGACTGTAAATTGCCACTGTATAAGTGGCTATGGGTTCGGTTTTAACTCGGGGAAATGATAACATTTAAATTATTTTTTATTTTCTCCCTCAGTAGATAAAACGGGGCATTGCATGTTGCCGCTTAATGCAATATCTCGAAAAGTTAACAGAAAGTGGGGAAAGGAGCATCTTAGCATAAAGTTCTTTCTGCGTATCCTCATCCCCCATAAAGTTCTTTCTGCCTATCTATTGTTTACGGGAAAAACCTAAAAATGAAAATATACCGATACCCGAATTGGAGACATTTCACGCTAAATTGCGCAACTTAACGCCGTTCTTATCTAACAGAGCGGAGAAATAAAACCTCGACAGATTATTTAATTTAATTCCTCCGTATATCCTAAAATTAAAGCCGTACGATAATGTATTTAACAAAGGAATGTTACACGCTAGCATTAGTACAAGAATGTTTGGCTATTAGTACCGCGGCACCACAAGGAGGTACCACCTTAGAGGTATTATTGCGGTTAAATTGGACTAGTGGTTACAATTTTCTTTTCAAAATGCTTTTGATTTGTAAAGAAATTTGATATTTTGAAGTTGTTTTCACGTCAAATTCATACTGCATTGAGTTAACTGCAATTTATTTTGTATAGAAACGAAAAGAAATATAGATTAGACTAATTTTGATTAGATTTTCATAACTTTTTATACGTGGGTTATATTAGATTTCGCATATATCGGACATTATATTATATACGGATCATTTCTATTTATATACGAATTTGAATCCCCACCTCTTGGTCCTTGCACAATTACCAAGACAGGCGGGTTCAAATTCATCATTTTCTACAAAAGTATTTTTATTTTCTAAGTGTCAAATATTTTTTTCTAAGCGTGAATAATTATTTGAAAATTATTACATATATTGGTTTTGTTTTGAGCTTCACGCTGTATTCCGTATATTAGGTAGAGGGAACCTAATTATCGTACTAAGACACTCCATTTCCCACTTTCTGGCAAATTTTCGAGGCATTGCATATTGAGTGGTGGAATTCAACACGGAACTTTGCATCGACACCAGAGCGAAGTAGGAATCCATTCCCCGCAGTAGGAATCGAACCCACAACTACCGCGTTTACTGTCACGCTTATGCTACTTAGCCACGATGGCCTCACGTATTTTGTTCTTATGTATAATATGAAAAAATGGATAAATTCTATAGTTATGTTAAAGTAGAGTTATAGATGGACTCTTATTATTATTATTATTAAAATTTTAAAACTTGATTATTCAATAGCCAAATAAATATCCTAGCAACTTAATAAAACAAATAAAAACATATAAGAATATTTACACCAATTACGTTTGTACAATAAATTATTAGAAGGAAGTTAACTTTTGATATGCATTATTAGAACTAACAAACGTCTTAACAATTTTATTATTATTATTATTAATTATATAACTATGAATCACAGTAAAGACTAGCATTTACAAAGAGTTTTTAGTATATATAATGGAGCTTATACACGACTCTATATGAACACAGCGCATCTTACATAGTGTAAGGGAAATATTAAAATGCATTCATATTTTGGCTTAAATACTTAATACTAATTAACCATTTAACTAAAAGTATTCATTAAACAATATAACGAGTACACATAATATAAGCAAATAAATAATTAATATATATTTAAAACCTGCCTCTTACTCTATGAACTATAACTTAACAAATTAGTAAAACACTTAAAATTCCAGCAGAAAATCTGTGAACAACGAAAGAAACCATCGAAAATAAAGTTCTCGAAACTGTTTTAAATGGAATATAAGTACAGTCTTCAAACGGTAACCTCTTCAGTGAACCTGCTCTTGTCGTCCAAATTGATAACAATAGCGTGGGTCCTAGCGTGACCAGATCTAACACCTCTAACTGTTTCTGAACTACTTGGACTCGATCTGGTCTCACTTCGATCGTTCTTGATACCATTCCTGGTCACTTCCGGTGGACGTATATCACTACAACCAGCCTCGCCAGATATTTTGAAGACACCATTTTGTTTTTCTTCTTTGGTTTCCTCATTTAAATCAGTTCTACGTTTTGGGGAATCTGTAGTTACGTCAGTTTGACTTTGTTCTGCGTTGCTGTTTTCTGTGCTTTTTGTGGGAGTGAAATTTCTTTGTCTGTAAGCAGGAGGTGCTTCGAATGGTAGATCTCTTCCGCTGCTACTAGATTCTTCGCCAGGTGTGACAGTGCACATTAGTCGTCCAGCGACTGCGCTAAACACTGTATTGAGTTTGAGTGGTGCGGAATCTGTATTTCCTGGTTTCCTCTCATTTAACGTAGCTGCATCCTGCATAGTTGATATTACTTTTGACAGATGAGCTCCAGGACCACATCGTTCACGAAGTTTCTCTAATTGATTGCAAATTTTCTTGAACTCTTCCTTTGAAAGAGAAGAAAAATACGCGATTTATAATAGAACCAAAAAAGGAAAGCTAAATCATTATTTCCATTTTTCTTAATAATTAAATTAAATTATTACCTCTAAGTCCCTCTCGGTCATGTTATCACAGAAGCGAGTGCTACGGTTGGTAGTCATAGTGTAAGTCGACTCAGCTGGTCTTGACCTGAACTTGCCAGTTTTTTCTCTGTCGTCTTTGCCTTGTCCTCTAATTACCATGTACGCCTAGTAACATAAAGAAAATAAATAGCTATAGATTAGACATACGAATACTTTTATTAAGAAACACTTAACCATCGTAATAGAGCGGCACTACCGTCTGTAAATGTGATGGTTGTGGGTTCGATTGCCATACGGATGAATAAATTATTTTCATCTTTGAAATTGAAGCTCGGCGTTGAGTTCCAACTCTCGAAATATATTCATTCAGCCAAGACAATTACGTGTACATTCAATACAATAAAATTTTCAGTTTTAAACATTTTCATTTATAGCGCTGTTGAATACAAGCAATTTTTTCGTCCGTTCGTTCATATTCAGAAAGTTGAATACGCAATAAAACTTTTGATGGGCTTATTCATGGGTTATGAAAAATGCTTTGAACGAAGACCATCTATAACATTTTAATCGTATGTATTTGACAGTTTCAATATAGAAAAAAATAAGGACTTTTTTTATCAGCTTCACGCTCTATGCCACATATACCAGCAGGAAGGCAGAGGATCCTAGTGTTGAATGACGAAATTAAACGCTGGGCTTATTCCGCGTCGGCATCAGAGAGTGAAAGAAAGACTACATGTTTAGGGAAGCTTATCAAAATACAATATTAAAAACTACAATTTTTAAGCCTTTTTGAGATAAGTGTGCACAAATTCAACAACGTCTGTTTAAATCAAGGTTTTGGGTTAAAAAACGTGAAAATGCTTTATCTATGATCATTACTAGAACTTACCTTACTACCAAATATAAAACAAAGTAACAACGTGACAGTCAGTTGTGTGTGACAGAAGAATATTATATACAGAAGATCAGGATTCGCTGGTGACTGCAGAAATAACCTGTAAAAATAATATTTATTTAATATCGAAATGCAAAATTCGGGGAACTATTTAATATTTTCTGGTAAAAATATAAAATTTTTGGTAAAAAGGCAAAGCGCGGGGTTGAGTTTTGCCACACAACACGCAATGAATTCAAAAATTCGGCGGAAAATAGGGAAGTACCTTAACCTTTAAGTATGGACGTCGGGTCTGACAGACCCATCTAGGTCTACGAATTCTACAAATCGGCCACTTCTCGGTGACCTCCGCCACTGAGTCGCTCAGTACCTTTCGTATTAATGACAAAATGAATGTAGATAGCAGTGGTTGTGTCTCTGGGTTCAAAACACGTGAGTATTTAACTTTCTAAACGGCGCCTGGGTCTGTCAGACCCGACGTCCATGTTTCCCATACATGAATGATTTCAAAACGCCATATATTTTTATAATATTACAAAATATACTTTACTATTTTAATTGTATTATTTGTATTGAAATGTTTTTATTGTTATATATCATATATTATTTTGCATTGTTTGTTATATATTTTAGTAATATAAATATTATTTACCTAAAAAAGATTCAATTTTTTTTGTTTTTATGATAAAATGGAAAAAAATGATCGACCAAGCACGTCAGGGACAAAAATATCGGTACTTTATAATCAACATCAAACAAAAGAATTGGACGACGACATTTTATAAAGAAAATAGCACTTTATCAAATAAAAAGACGCGTTTCGTATACTAAACTACTCTAAGAATTGAGAATGACTTTGACTCGCGTTTTGCGATCTGATCTATCATTTATTGAACATGAAGCTAAAAAAATAGTTTTGCGTTCTTGAAAAACATGTATACTTTGCCCCCAAAAGATATATAGAAAGACAACACATACTTATGTTGACTGCAATCGTCCTGT
>JAEBDU010003768.1:0-19195 GCA_016802625.1 Heliconius numata | reverse complement strand
TAATACATCAGTTATACTACTCTACGCTAGTCTTGAACCTTTTAGTTGAATATATATTTTTTTTCGTTACAAATATTTCCGTTAATTATTTATATTTACATTTTGTAACGGGACTGCAGAGTGCATTCCCATTAAAATAAAACAAATTGCTCGCATGTTTGAACCATATAAATTATTAAAACTGCCAAATTACACATTCAATATTTGATTTAGTTGCCCTTTTAAAATTGAATTACAAGTAGTTTCAAATTTCCGTGTGTATTAATTATTATTTACATTTAAATAAATATTAAAATTGAAACCTCGCGCTACACTGTTCTCAATATTTTGTCTGCCAATATTTCGGTAGTTGTTTATAATTGAGAAAATATCAATTTATAATGAGAACTATGACCTAGAAAAGCTATTTCTGACTTTTCTTAGAATATTCTCATCTGGCTCTCTTGATTTAATATCAAAATTAATTTATGATTTATATGTATGTACTTTCCTCTAAATTATATTGAATGAATGTTTACTTTTATAAGGTACTTTAAGCTTGTCTAATATTATTCCTTTAATATTTTGAAAAAAATATACATTGTTAAATCGATAACCAATAGTTTCATTTTAGTTTTTGGTATATATTTTTTTCTTCTTTTTTTTTCTTAACTTTTTATCCAAATTTGTTGCAAATACTGCGATAACCTAGTGACATAGAATAGGTATCTTTAAATTAAAATATTGCTTATTAAATTAATAAGAAGATCTTGATATGGAGCAGTTGGTTTTTCCGAATAATAAAACCAATACATTTTTATTATTTCACTTGTAACATCTGCTATATGCCGCAATAAAATGAAAGGAGTAAATAACAATTGATGTCGCTCAATTATCCAATTATTATTTAATATATTTCTAAGCGATTTATTATATCATATATTTTCCAACAACGTTATGAGGATAAGTATGTTTTAGTTATAAATAGCTTATCGAATAATAGTAGAGTTTATAAAATAGATAAATATTTATTATATGTAGATATATTATATATCTACAGTTTCCAGACGCCAAATATAAGCTGAGAATTTTACGGAATCTGACTTTAGCATTCAGACGAATTCAGCTTATAACTCAACGTAGATATCATGAGGACCACACATTGCGCAGAGACCTCGCTGTGAACTATGTCAATATGTTAGGTCGACACTTACAATACCGACGCTGATAGTAATGTGTATGTAAGTATGACAATCTCATAAAGATTTTTTATAGATAAAATATGTTTTAACAATTAAAAAATCTAATAGCATGCATTTACTTATATACGAATAAAATTTAAGTATAATTTCAATCAATAATTTCAAATTCTTATTTAAATAAGGATTTGAAAAATAATTAGATTTGAAAGGACAATATTAATAGTTATAAACAAGTGAAAATTTAAATTTTGTTTTTATGGTTCTTTAAATTAGTATTTAAAAACAGGTATTGACAACTAGTTCTACAAATTAGATTCCCCAATAAAAAAACTACTATGTATTATTTAAATGTATACGCTATATGTCTTAGTACCTAAATTCTCATTTATCTTTCATAAAATTATCATTTAATGGAGTCAGAAGAGCGAAATATATTAGTTTAATATTTAGAGGTTTGTTATCGTAATAATTTCAAGCAACACAAATGGGACTTCGCCCGCTTTAATTACTTGTTATATTATATCCAAATTACATAAAACTTTTACATAAATTATAGGATATGTGCTAATCTGATGCACAAGCTATATAACTCTTAAGTTTCATCTAAATTTGTTGAGTAATTTCTCCGCGAAAGAGGAACAACAAACATCCATCCTCACAAAGTTTCACATTTCTAATATTAGTGGGATAGAATGTTGAAAAATCATGTTTTATTACATGTAATTGTATTTCATGAAATATTGTAAAAAAAATCACAACCATCACTATTTACTGTATATTTAAGGAGTACAGATTATGAAAAATAAATAATAAACAAAATGAGTCAACATTGACAAAGTATCAAGTAGCAGCGGTCGCTTAATCGCTGATAAAGACGAAGCCGAGTCCATACAAGGCTACACGCAAGGCTGAAATTATACTGCGGCTTAAAAATATATGAACACTGCTCAAACAATATGTCTTTTATTCTGTTTGTATATTGAATTCACATGAATCAGTGTGTTACAAATTGCTTCTGTTTCTTTACATATAATTAGCAGAGTCGCCATTACCGGTACCGGTGTAGCACCGGTTCGTCTTATGTCATTAGTTTTTCTTATATGCTTATGTCATACATACAATTATTTTATTAAAATATTACTTAGGTAACATTTATTCAATCCTTTTAGGAGCTAAAATGTTATTTTTCCTCTAAATGAAAAAAAAAACACGGTCCTTTACTTCTATGTAGGTATTTATAAAAGCATAAAATTAGTTTTATAATTTGTAAATAAAAATAAACGTAGCAAGAGTTAGCCTATAAAGTGTAAACGTGACCGCATGCTATGTTTGTTGTGATTAAAATTGAATATAGTTGATGAATTATACATTGAAAAATAATAATACTACAAACAACAAATGCATTACATAATATTATAATAATTATCATCAATCTAGAAATATCTAATTGATCGAGATTTTTTAAACTATATAAAAATAATATGAAATAAGGAATGTTGGAATAAAAGGAATAGAGAAATTACAATAATTAGAGGCAGTAGTAAGTTAGTATATTTCCTTTTTTTAAGATTTCTCAGGAACAGTCTCATTTCTTCCTATGCAGTCTCACTGTAAAAGTTAGTATAAACAACATTTACCTCACTTTCTCAAAAAATCTAACAATGTTGTTGTACCTATGTGGTGTCGTATGATAGAATTTTTAAAAGCAGTTTTTAAATAAAATAATTCAAGTTGCAGCGTTGAGCTCCATTACACAAATACAGACAAGAATGTGTCTTCAGATTTGTTAGAATACACCAATTTATTTTGGAAAAAACTATTGAGATAAATTCTTTAACACATTAAAGAATCTATAGTTTAATATTTCTTTTTTACTTAATTTCATAGAATCTAGGCAATGTTTACAGCTAGTGGACTTTCAGGAAAGCGTACACGTGACTCTAACTAATTAAGCGAGCTATGAATATGGGTCAGATTGTAATCAGTACGGCGAATAGACCACTTTCAAATTTCAATAATTATATAGGTACTATATTTTACTGTTAAGTAGTTCACAACAACTGTAACAGTTAAACTTTCATTTGCTGTTTTTATTGTTCGATACATTTTATTTTAATATAATTTTTACATTGTAATATAAATTAGTTTGTAGATACTTACTCACGTATACATATTTATCACAGTATTATATTTGGACAAACAACTTACCTGAATTGTATTCGATTATTATTATATTTATCAGATTTACGCTGTATCCTCCATGTAGCAGAGTAGCGAGTGGGAGCGTAGTGTTAAGACACTCCACTTCCCACTTTCCGCAATTGTCGAAGCATTACGTGTTGAGTGGTGGGACCGCGGGAAACCGTGCTTAAATACCTTAACTGGGAGCGCTAACACTCAAGGCAAGGCAGTTAAAGAACTTTCAAGGAAGAACAGTACAGAAGATAGGAAAATTAGACATTTTTGGCTAAGGGCATATAAGGATACTGCAGGAAATGAACGCGAATTAGCAAAAGTGCAGCATGTACCCAGAGATACTGTGATATGTTCCAAAAAAAATCTCCTAGATGTGGAAGAAGCTTACAAAATAATCACAATCAAAATAAGCAGACGAAGCCGTGAACAGTCTCCAGGTTGGGACGGTTATAAAAGCAAATGTATAATAGCTACCTACGTTGTTTACAAAAGTCAAACAAAAGTAAGTTACGTACAAAAATAATTGATTTTTTCATTACAAGATACCGTAAATAAAGTAAACCATTTGTTCTATGGAATAAAACCACTGACTTAACTACTTCAGTAATTACCTACCTCATACAAATATAAAAAAAACTGTACTAATAACAAGATTCTTAATATCTAAAATAGATAAAAGCAACAGCATTCACGTTCATTGTTACAAAATGTAGTTAAAATACTTATAGGAAACCAGTTGAATACTTCTGGGAAACCCACTTTCGATTGGCGTCGTACTGTCTGTTGGACGGTTGCAGCGTCAGCCTATTAGTGAAAGTGAATACATTCAAAGGTCACGTTCATTTTGATTAATGATTTCTTATTATAAGCTTTTTGTGTGTTTTGCTTTATGGTCAATGACCCAGAGGAGAAGCGCTTGTGGTTGATTTGTATGGTAAAGTTGCCGTATATACTCGTAGTATCTGACATCGAGAGATGTAATGGCTTACGTAAAAGAATTCATTCATTTCTTCTCCTTTTTTTAGGATAAATAAGAAGAATATAGACTCAAAAACGCTATTCGCTTTTCGGTTTTTCAGTGGCAGAAGTGGCAGAACCCAACGCAGCATTTTCTTACATTTAACTGGAGAAATAAAGTAACATATTAATTATTCGATTAGGTCCTTGCTATAAAGTGACATATAAAATGTCAATAGTCCTTCAATGTACCTAGTCCTGAAATGTATCATTTCGACGACGTCAGAGAAGAGTAAAGTTGTCCAGCTCTTGCACAAAACCCCACAAGTGTAATAGTGTAGTAAAGATAAGGTTATAATTTATTCTCTTTATCTTGTTTGTCTTGACCGGGAAATCGGGTTGATGCTATGAAAATATTGTAGTAGATGGGTTAAAATAACTGCTTATGATATACCTACTTGGTTTTCTTCTCTCTTGTTAGGCAATTCGTATGTTTTTACATAGTTAAAAATAAGAAGTATTGTATGTATACAGAGGCTGTTGTGGCGCAGGGGCACAACCGTGCCACTGTAAGCACTACTAGGTTCCCAAGTCCCCTCCGCTAACCATAACCGAAGCTAAAAAAAATGTATATTGAGACCGAATTCGTCTTAGTTTATTTTAATGATAAAAGTATAAATAAATAGGCATACAATTACCTGCATGTATTATTAGCGCAAATATTACAACAAAAAATATAATTCCAAGGAAGTTAAATACTTAATGATATAAAGTTGAAATCATAAATTAATATAGAGCTTACAGAGCTTTAGTCATCGTGAGTTTTTTAAAACTAATAACACAATGATAACTATGTAATGTTCAATGACATCATTACAGGAAGAACTCAGGTTTAAATTAGAGACATAAAAACTATAACGGATTTAGTTTTTCGATTGTGCAAATTATGTGATTTCCGTCAGCGGCCTCTTTGGTGAGCTTTTGTTCGGCGGCGTGTGTACGGAACAATGACACAGCGTGCATTCGTAACTATATTGATTATGAATGAGGCCTACTATTTATAGCAACTGTTTTAAAATATTAAAGCGGTACATGAGTTTGTATGTTTTTTTATTTAAATTTTTATATGATTTTAGGTTCACGGTGTATCCTGCACATAGCAGAGTTGGCAAAGGAAACTTGGTGTCAAGACACTCCGGTCCCATGAAAAGCTCTATGGCTTACCAGAGCGAGAAAAATTAAAATATTAAATATTTTATTTCCCCGAGTCGAAATCTAACCCACAACCTATCGGATATACTGTTGCACGCTTGTGCTTCTATGCCATGACTGGTCTAATGGACTCCATACTAAAACTAAAAAACTAAAATTCTATTAAGCAATTTGTAGAATAACTCTATAGAACTTATAAACCATGAAGTAAATAATTATAGAAAATTCCTTTACTACATTATTAGTAGAGTAAATAGAACGAAACTTACCATATTATTTCAAAATAATATAGTACCTAGTATGAATCTGTCATTTGGCCATTTTGTAGTTGCATGTCTTTCATATGCCGCCGCCATCGTCGCAGCAACGCCCCATCGCCCGCACCAATGCGCGTGCGCACGTAATCACATGCAAAATTACCCCTCAGCACTCTAGCAAATTACGGTAAGCCATATAAGTGGATAAATAATGTATACTATGGCTTTCACTGTAATATATAAGGGTATTTACTGTTATATATATAATATAAATTAGTATTTTCTTTATTTAATACAATTTATGTATATATGCCTGTGTTAAATTAATTTTGATTGAAACGTATTACTAAGTATTAAGCGCAGAATTATTTAAAAGAGATCCTTTTTTAGAATCATAAAACACTTCTATTATTTTATCTTATTATTTATACAAATGTAAATGTATAAATTGATTTAAAATGTTAAACAGCTTTTTATATTAAGTTAGTTAATTTTAAAACGCTACTACAAGCTATTTACAAGAGTATATGGAATATGATCATATGGAGCTCTCATTAGTTCGTTCATCTTGCTCCCGGCGGTAAATTGTTTCGTAATTTCGACCACAAATGATACGAATTACAAGTATCGACAGTCGGAATGTCATTTTATAAATTACACATATTATAAGTTTGTCATAATTGCTTGTATCACGCAAACAGTGGTATGTTGCTAGACGCGTCCTTTGCTTAATGGAATTAAGGTTATCTTTAAAAACAACCTATAATTCTTCTAATATTATAAATGTGAAAGATTTCATATATTCCTATAATCCTACTAATATAAAGATATGATATGATGATATAAAACGTCATTTCGTGAGTATGGATGTTTGTTCTGCTTATACGCAAAATCTAGTAAACGGATTTAGATGAAACTTTTCAGTAATATAGCTTATACATCAGAATAACACATAGCAATACATTTGTCTAAATATTTAACAAAATTTGGCTATAGCCCCACAATAAATTTTAGCGGGTGAAGCCGCATTTGGGTCGCTAGTTATATTATAAAGTATACTTACGCCATAATAATAAGATTTGTTCACATATCATACACCTAAAAGCTGTATCCCGCGTACATCAGGGTAGACAGAGGAAACCTAGTGCTAAGACACTCGGTTCTCCACTTTCTGCCGAATCCTGGAGGTATTGCGTGTTGAGTGGCAAAACTCAACGCCGCGCTTTGCCTCGACACCAGAGAAACACACACACACACACACACACACAGAAGAATTGGAAATATAAACGTAAATAAATATTTCACTTCCTCCAGTGGGGCCCACAACCGTTGCGCTCTATCTTATTACTAGAGAGAGGAAATAACAATTATTCAAGTGGGAACCCACAACTGTTGGGTTTCAGTCAGACGCTGACCCACTGCGCCATGACGAGACGGCAAATAGAAATTATATTATTTATAAGATTGTATCTAATCAGCTTACGACAATTAACGTCCAAATTTAAAGACAATGTAGTTTAACACTTATTGTAGGAAACAAGCATTTGCGACTAAGTATGAAAAAATTAATTTTTTTTTTAAATATTTTATTCATATTATGAGCATAAGATAATTAGTAATTAGACAAAAGAAAATTTATTTAAAGCTCAATGTGCGACCTCTACGTTAAAAAGTGAAGCTGGAGTGTAAACAATTACACTAAAATTTACAATGCCTGACATCTATGAGTGAGTAGCAGAAACTAAGAAAATGATAGTTAAAAAACTCTTCTAATGTTTCAAAAGTATATAAAATTTTTGATAACTTTCTTCAACATATTTTTAATTGTGAATTGATAGTTCTCTTTTCATACAATAGAGTTTAAAAATACTCCTGAAATTTTATATTTCTTGAAAGCACCATCTAGCGTCCACATTCTTAACTTTTTAATGGTTGGGATGCGTGCAATAGTTTCTTTAGAGCATTCATAGATGTCGGTCAAATTTAATATAATAGTATTTACTAGTTTTAAATCAAAACTTCTTTCATCAATCATAAGAATATTTTCAGTCCATTTTTCAGCTTAAATATAATATAGTTATAGACTACCTGGAAGACAAATAGTAATATATTGTGTAAAATTTTATACGAATAGATACACGTTTTTGAAATAATCTCTTTTATTTATGGAATCTACTCTGAAGATTAAATTCCGTAGATAATTGTAAAAGTAACAGGTACATAAAGAAAAAGAATTATTTTGTAAATAAATCTATATATTTTTTAACATCTAAAACACAATATAAGCTAATAAAAATAATACAATGGAAGCTAGAGAAAATTTGAATAGTCCATTACTACATTATTAAAAATAAGAAAAAAATTTAAACACCTTTAAAAAAATTGATATTTAACAACAGTCACTATTCCTATAACATTTATATTAAACTTTACATAAACAATTACTGTTATAATATTGAAACACCTTAAATATCCTTACTTAAATGCTTATCGGTAATAGAAAGAGCGAAGAAAGTTAATATTTCAAAGTCATTGCACTTATTCAATTTAGTCATTGCTATAGATTGAGCACGTTCTTCTCTTCATCAGCATTACCATTAAGGTTCAAAGACGGTTTATCGTTGTTTTTTCAGCTTCATACTGTATCCTTGCGGGATAGCAGGTATATATGGCAGGGTAGGTAGGGTAGATGTATATAGTACTGCCTACAGTTGGAAATTGGTGTTAAGACACTTCGTTTCCCGTTTTCGGCTGAATTTTCATCGCGTAGTAAGTGACGGAACTCGTGCTTTGCCTTGGCACGAGAGCGAAGAAATGAAAATATATAAATAAATAATAATTATTTATAAGTAATTAATTCCAATAATAATTAATTCATAAATAACAACAATTAATCCAATCCACAACCGACGTGTTAGTCACATACTTGTGTTCCTGTGCCACGAAGGCCTTACGCAAACAAAATTACATACAATTTGAGATCTTATAAACAGATAAATCGAGTCTAATATTGTATGTACATTGCATATGCAACGTTAACGATGCATCCAAGCAAAGACATGCAGTCGAGTTACCTGTATAATTGAATGTTGGCGTCGAGATGAGTCTGGCCAGAGTATAAATTGCTGTCTACCTTCAACAATCTAATTAGACTACCTTATACCTAACGTGGATTGAAATGTTATTAGGTCAGCCGTGTGTCATCTAGTTTTTGTTTTGTGGTTAAACCTGTATGATAATGATTTTATTTAAGAACTAGCTACCCAATTGCGGCTCGCCCGCTTGAACTACATAATCATTAATTTATCAATCTACATTACTTTCGTTTTCTTATAATAGTATCATTTTAAAGATATCATTTCAATATTTATACTTATATATATTGAAAAGTTAAGTTTCAGTCAATAAAACAATTATTTATAGCAAACTAAATTACTAAATAATAATAATATAAATAAGCAAATAAAAACTTGAATTGGAACCTATTTAAAAAATATATGTAAATGTTTCAAACACTTAAAGTAGTCAGAGGTCACATCCCACAGGTAGGTTATTTTAATTAAACTATTAAAATAGTTTCATTAACAAAGATTGAAAATCGTCAAAACAAAAGATCTTCTTATAAAAAGTCCAAGTCTGAAAATACTTGTGCTTAATTAAATTTCGTAAGCCCGCCTTGTTTCATTGTGTGAAACGACGACATTTAAGTGTAAAAAACAATATTTTACGTTTCGTTGTTATTTCAAGATTTTTCTATATGATGAGGTAGTTTTATTGCACACCGTGAACGCGACACTCGAGGAAAGGAATTATTTAATATTTTCCATTATTTATTTATTTCCTTTCTTCGAGGCGCGTTGAGATCCGTCACTCAACACGCAATGCCTCCAGAAATTGGCAATACGTGGCAGAGTGTCTTAAGAGTCTAGAGCCCCTCTGCCTACTACATGCGGAATACTGTGTGAACCTAAAAAAAAAGTTTTATTATGTCTTCACCGTTTCCTGCATAGCAGGGTAGAGAGAGACAAGTAAAATTTAGTGCTAAGGCACTACGTTTTCCTCTTTTGTTTAAAATATCGAGATTTTACTATTGTTCAGAAAGTACCTATGTCACTCCATTTTCCAATTTCAGAAATAAATAACTTTAAGATTATTCTACTATCATTTTATTATAAGCTTGATAGTTTTGGGTTTTTGCCAAGTATTAAATATGCTTATGCATCTTAATCGCCTAGTAATGGAATCAGAAAGTTCTTGATATAAAAAAAGATATTATTATATAACAGTTACTAAAAGTATAACGTGATTAATTGATTATACTATGATTTCGAATTATAATTGACTTTTTTGTCTGTTTATACAAAATATCTACGTCATTGGATATCGTCACTATGCACACAAAACTATTATTACTAGAGAGTAGGTTTTTCCTGTTTTCTTATTTAAATATATAGAAGACACAATGGTTTACTCAGTTTATTATTAATAGTTCTTTATAAAAATAGGGATTTTTATATACTATAATTTTTTTTCTCCAAAACAAAAGCGTTGTTAAAGAGTATATTGTCAAATGGATATAAACATGTACCAATAGAGAAAAGAAGAATTCGCTTGCATATTTGACGTATATTTGTAGAACTCATGTCGTCTTGTATTAAGGGGCAGCTTCTCTATTAAACTTATATTAATATAAGCAACATTTGTTTTAGTACTTCAGTATTATTCTATATTTATATTATTTTCACACCATATACCTTGTATAGGGCAGGAAGATTACCTTGATACTCCGTTACCTATTTTCCCCCCAATTTTCTTTTTAGGAGTTATAGTAGTTACTCTACCGGTACATGTAGGTCACTGATATGTGAATATATATTTTTTAATATATTACTGACAGTTGCCAGTCGTGCCTTAACGCTATGAACATGAGAAAATGTAAAATTTCGTTTTGTTTACGATCAGTTTATTGCTACGGATGCTGCTCATCTCAAGAAGGAATATGAGTAGCAGTAAGTGAAATGAGCTATTCAACAAGCTATAACTCCATACTATGCTATTTTAAAACAAGTTTAAAGCAAGTTTTAAATTATTTAAAACTAGGTCAAGCACTCACTAAAACAAAACACTAATACAGTTCTCCGCTTTGGTATGATGAAACACGGTGTTGGGTATCGTCAACCACCAACAAGTGGCTTTAAAAATAGGCGGAATATAAATTACAGTTACGAATGGACGGACGGAATGTCTTTACACTTTTCTCATTACCTGCTCTACTTAATACTTTTTTAAGTTATCTCAAGATCATTATAATTAAGCAAATAATCAATAAAAACCCTTGTGCAATACGAAATGCTACTAAAGCTCTATATAAAAATGTTAAATAAAAAATATAATTGCTATATTTTTTAATTCTTTTTTTCAGTCTTACGAAAATAGCAGGATATTCAGTAGGATTCTGGTGTGAAGATACGCCGTTCCCACCTTCCTGTGGAACTTTCGAGGCATTGAGTGTTGATTTGCGGAACTCAACATCGGTCTTTGCCAAGTGAATTATTGAATATATTTTCCTTTGATATCCTTAATTTTCTGGAACCCAATGCGAATTGCATTAGGATTTATTCAAAGAATGGGGTGTAATTTTTCAAAGACGTTTTAAAGCATTCCCTAATTTTGCTGTTTGTTCAAGAGAAAATCGTTTATGAAGCATAAGTAGGTGCTTGAGAATATGAGAAAATGCATTATAGCGTAACTGCAGCTCGTGTTATTCAGCGATATTAAATTCAAGCCTGACCGCGCTCTTACCTACTTTTATTGTGCTGTAAAATAGCTATTTATAAACGAATTAAAATGAAAAATGTAGTTATTTTAAATGTTTAGGTATGTAAAACAGTTTATGGCCGATTTTTTGATTATTCAATGTCCGGCGTAAGTTCCTAACGTAAGACATTTAAAATTTAGAACGTGATAGACCAACGATAAGGCCACCGATGACAAAAAAACTGTATGAAACTTTTTGTCCTTTTAAAATCTTATTTTATAATTTTTAAAAATGTGAATCTTCTAGAAAAGTCTCAAATTATTAGCTTGTAATATATAAAAAAGATTGAGGCTGTTGAGGACGAAGCCGCAGAGGTATAAGCGTGCTGCTGTATGTATAATGTTATTGTGGATTCGATTTTCACTCGGGGGAAAGGAATATTTAATATTGTCATTTTCTCACTCTGGTACCGAGGCAAAGCGGGGCGTTGAGTTTCGCTACTCCACATGCAATTCCTCCAGGATTCAGCGGAAAGTCGGAAATGAAAATGTCTTAATCTGAACGGAGTGTCTTAATAATAGGTTCCTGGGTTTCCTCTGCCTACCCTGCTACAGCGTAAAGCTAAAAATATATATATGAAAAAATATTTTAAGGGAGGCTTCATAAATTTTGTGTAACGGTCTTATATTATATTTAGTTGAGATATATTTCAGACTCGGGGTGGCGCTGGCCAATTTAAAAATGTAAATGTAATTTGATAGTTATTTTCCTCAGGGAAAGTAGATTTTCCTATATCATCTTTAAATTTAAATTGTTTTAAAATTAGTTGCATAATAAGTGTGAAAATGAAAATTAAATGAAAGTTATGAAAAAAATATGCTACTATGCACCAAATTTTTTTTATTAAGATGTAAAATGTGAATATAGAATAAAGATCAACTATATAAGTCCTTTATGAAAACATTTATTTTGTATATTATGACATTTATAAATAAAACCCCAAACATGATAATACCTATATTTGCATAATTTCATAAAGCCTATAGACGTCCGTTGTTATGCTGACAGAGACTCAGTCAAATATTAATTAACCTTTCCAAATATAAGGTAGCTTCGCTATATTTTCTCTTTGCAATATTTAATTAAACCATTTAAAATGTATTGTTACTTGTATTTTAATTTATATTATGTCCATACTTCTATTTGAAGTAATTCAAAGAAAACTTAAGACAAAAGGAATAATCGTTTTATATTATAGAAAACATTTTATTGTTGCGAGTTCCGATTGTGTATTGTATGTATCAAAAAATATACAGACATACTGTTCGTACTTTTCATACTATTATTTATAACTTTGCTAAGAATGAAAAGAAGCATTAATGTGTCAAGAAAAAGAAAATTTAATTAATTATTAATTACTTAATTAATCAATTTAAGGAAACTTAAACGCTCTGGGATATAATTTTTAATTAAAACTTCAAAATTATAAGTACAGTATCACAATGTAATATATACCTATTTAGTACAAATGTTAAGGATTTGAAACACCCTTACATGCGGCAAACATTCCATTAAGGAGTAAAATCTCTTAAGCTTCGATTATATTGGAAGCTTATCTATAAGAAACGTTTCTGTGCTACGAGAGTTACGACAGATTTTATTATACAGCCTAGTTGTATCTTGGAATGAGATATCATATATACCTTGTCAAAGATGCTTAACCATATTATAATGTAATGAAACAGAAAAGTTTATTTAGTTACAATGAAATGTCTAGGAAATACTTTATTGATATATCTTTCGGAAATTTTTAGTATTAAGTTAAATCTTTACTAATATATATTATGAAGTTAAAAAATGCAAAGTCATTTGACCACATGATAAATTACAAGTACTTAAAGAATTATGAGCATTTTAAATAAATATAAACAACAACGTTTGTCAATAACAAACCAAACTAAGCTAATACAGTGAAGTATCACAATTATTAGTATAACTTTCTATATAAAAGCTTAAAAAGAACTAAAGTGTAAGAATAACACTCGTATAGCAAATAAAGTTTTCGTAAAATGTACATTGTAGTTGGTTTCTACTATAAACGTCACTTACAGTCTACATCAGCTGTCGGGAGTTCTGTCATATTCCAAGCACGTTTCAAACGTCTCAAAAGACTTTTACAGTTGAAGCTGAACAACAGATATTGTGAAAATCTTATAGTACTAATCAATATTGTTTTAAAGACAGAGTAAGTAAGTTAGTAAATAATTTATATATACGATATCATCTTCACTGTATCCTGTGTATACGTAGTAGGTTAGGCAGAGAAAACCTAGTGCCAAGTCACTTTGTTCCCATTTTTTTTCGTTATATTGCTTATTGAGTAAAGGAACTCATGGCTGTCTTATTGCCAGAAATAAAAAAAAACCTCCGAAATATGTATAGGGGAGAGCGGGGCCAAAAGTTCCGATTTTTTTTTAACCTCAAATATTGCTACGAATACTTGATTTCAGTATTTATACAATATAATCAAATTGAACTTACATATCTAGACTTGCAATTAAAACAGTAATTTGGGGTATTCTTTGTAAGACTTTTTTATTATGAATTTTTTTGTGACTGAAGTCGGAAAGTAACAACTTACCCCGATTTGGGGCAAGTTGTTAACAGACCGGGGTAAATTGTTACCATATTTTTTAAAGCTATTATTTGCACAATAAAAAACAATAAATAATCGAACAAAGCCTGTTTATTTAAGGAATAATCAACAGTATCATAATAATCACCAGGCGCAAAAGCAAATCTTTTTTAACCGACTTCTGTAAGAAAAGGAGATTATCAATTTGACTGTTTTTTTTTATGTAAGTATGTTACTTCATAACTTTTGATTAGGTGAACCGATTTTGATGATTTTTTTTATTTGAAAGGTAGTGCTTCCCATGTGGGAACCAATTTTTTTAAATTCTATTTTTGATAATGGTATCTATGAGAAAATCACATAAGTATTAAATTTATATTGGTATGTGTGCGACAAAATGACGAATAACTCAATATCACGCTAACCGATTCCAATTATTTTTTTCTTATTTAAAAGAATACACTTCAAGGATAGTTTGATGAAAATTTAGTTAGGTTCCGATTATAAAATTTAGTCAAAATTGAGAAAATTTGTTTTTATTTTGGTAAATTTTAATTATACTGGAATAGTTACAAGGGAAAGATTATTGTCGGAAGTAAGATTCCCCATCGTTGCATTTCTTTTCAACCAACCTCAAAAAATATGTTTTCATTTTCAACCGACTTCAAAAAAGGGAGAGGTTCCCAATTCGCCCGAATATTTTTTTATGTATTTTCTTGTCAATATACCAAAATGTTAGTTTCCACAAAAATAATACCTAATTTTTCGAGTCGAGTCGAGTTTTACATATCACAACAGATGCCACTCGTTAACAACCACTACCACCACAACCAACACTCATTTAAAAAGTATTCTTTTAAGATAAATCGTAAAAAGAATTAATTTTGAACAAAAAAAAACTGAACCGAAAAACAACGAAGTAAAAAGTAAAAGATAATTTTATATAAAATAAAACTTATTTTGATTTTGTTAAACCAAAATAATAAACAAAGATTTTATAGCTTTATCTTTTCGCGCTCAATATGTATATGTAATCCTTTGGTAATAGTTTTTATCTTATTCTTGCCATCTTTCAAAACTACCTCCGCTGCTTTTTGCATCAACTCATATGACACATAACCTCGAGTTGATTTTCGAGCATAAGTCCGCATGTTACTAAATTACAATACTTTTTAGTATGAAAAATTACAATATTTACATTCCATTATGGGTACAAATGAATTAGCGAAAGTTTTTCGAGGTCACAACATGCCCCAAAAAAAGGGAACATCTAGCCCCAAAAACACGTGTTGAAAAAAAAATTAATATAAATAAGATTAGGAAAAACACAATTAATTTACAAATAGTATTCCGAAATAGTAGATAATATATGTAAAAGAAACACTAAAATACTCGAGGCTAATTGTTAAAATTTGTGAGACAGACCAAAAATATCAAACGCGAAAATATTTACAATCGTGCACCAACGACACCCGTGTGCTATTCCATTGGTTTCGGGTGCCACTGGATTGTTCAATATGCTGGCCATGGGTGCGCTATCACATTGCATTTCACTATATGTTTACTAAATATTCCTATCACTTTTCCCCGCGAAATTATTTCCATCGGAACAACTTACCTCGGTAACTTTTAGCCCCGCTCTCCCCTATATCTGGTGAAAACTGAAAATTTTACTCGTATATAAAAAAATTAAAACGTTTATATACACATACAATTTGATGAGCTATCTATTTTTATGACAAGGTAATAAAGGTAGTGCTTTGGAATTATTAATTAAAACCACAAACAATTTGCGTAGTTGCTGCGAGGCTGCAACATTTAAATAAATGAACGAACGCCATTTTGAATATACACATTCTATATAATTATTAAATGTTATATATTAATATTTTCATTGCTTCGCTCTGGTAAGCAAGGCAAAGCGCGGCCTTGAGTTCAATGCCTGCAAAATTAAAGTGGGAATAAGAGTGGCTTAACACTAGGTTCCCTCTGCCGACCCTGCTATATGCGGGATAGAGTGTGAAGCTGAAGAAAATCTTTTTTCCTATAAATACTTCTCCATAGCTATCACAATATATTTCTAAATGAATAAAAATTTGTGTCTTATTCTTATTATAAAAATATTAGAAGGAATATTCAAAGCCCAAGGCACCTTCTTGAAACTTAGGTAATTTCATCAAACATCTTCCGCAAGCTATTGGCATTCTCTTGACACGAGGAATTCTGCAGTGACTTCAACTATTGAAGTTAGAAATTCTCCACTGTATTTATTATCTCTTGATTGATACAAGCAGGAATATTGTTAAATATTTTTATATTAATGAAAAATATACTGATATTCTAAGCTATTGTAAATCTCGGGCTCTTTAGAAAATTAAGCATATTTTAGAGTATTTTTACTTATATGAAATTATATATGGCATGTATATCAGACTAATATTATAGATGTGACTGTAAGTTTGTTTGTTAGGATTTCACAACAAAACTACTCAACTGATTATCATAACTTAGGTATATTAATTCATTTGATTTCTTTATAAAAGTACACAAATTTGCACAAATATATATTTTTCTTTTACAGAATGCTTATTAAAACATACATATTATACAAATTAGAAAATGACATGCTTCAACTTTATAATTAACAATTAAATAATACCGTCTAACTATTCCGGCTAAGTCCTTGTTAGTATCGTGTTCCTCGTCTGGATTATCCGTTCAGATCCGGCTTAGGGATGCTCTAGGAGACAGGGATTGAGGTACCTATCCTGCAAATAGGTTTACTGTAATGTAGGTACTCCACCTACGGATCGGAAAATATACGTTATTTTATGATGCATTTTAGATTTACATGTATACTGTTTATGTATTTAATTATTTAATACTAGTTTTAGTGGTAACATTCCGTACCTATTAAGGCACTTCCGCTCCCCCTGTACACCAAATTCTGAAGTCATTGAGTGTTGAACGACGGCGCTCAACGCAGCAAAATATAATTTTTTACACGCAATTTTATAAACTATATGTTGTGTAACATAGCGCTCGTAAAAAAACTACTTAAAACTATACCTTCATATCTGAACATTTGGAACACTACAGGTTTTAGAATGAATGCAACAAAATAACGGAACATTTTAAAAGTAACGACAGTTTTAACTTTTAACTGAAGCTGGCGAGACTTTACGACACTGCGTACATCGAGTAAACAAATGTAAACACAGCACTGCCTGGATGTTCGCACAAGTTAGTTATATTGTAGAATTGGAATGTATGTTTTATGAAACCACTGTGATGTAAAGAAAAAATATGTATTTACATTCATTTATTTTATTTATTTACAGATAAGTATTTATTTGCCTTTGGATTATACTTTCTTTTTGTTTTGTTGTACTACTTTTTTTTCGACTATTTTTCTATTTTTCTTTTCGGCTTCTCTCTGTATCCCGCATGTAGCAGGGTAGGAGGGAGCCTAATGTTAAGACACTCAGCTATTCCGAATTCTGAGACTCAGCCGCCTAAATCTGTGGGATTGCGTGTTCAGTGGCGGAACTCGAGTTGCCTCGACACCAAAGTGAAGAAATGAAAACATGACATAGCGGAGAAATGAAAATATTAAGTGACGATTTAATTATTAATAAGTATATTATATAAATGAATGTCTATAGGTAAGTTACATATTGCTAATTATTGAATGTAAAATATGCTGTATTTCAAAGAAATAAAACATGTATTGTGTTCATTCGTGTATTAAGCGAGTGTTAATTAATTTGCTCGCAAAATTGAAAACACCGTTCAGACACAAAATTCTCTGTAGAACAAAGAAAAAATCCTCTGACAATATTCAGTAAAATATTGAATCTATATTGTGCTGGGGAGTTTAATTATAAGTGTTGTATAAATATGAGACCCTCATGACGCAGCGACACAGTGGCTGTAAATACGAGTAAATGTAGATTCGATAATGCTCTGCTATGTGCAGGATACAGCGTGAAAGTAATTAAAATAATAGAATAAATAAAATAAAACTATTGCTATATAACTACTGCGCCACAGGTGTATGACTGTAAACGCAACACGCAATACCTCCGGAATTCGGCGGAACAAAGGAAACAGAGTGTATTAACACTAGATTCCCTCTATATGCGGCATAGAGCATGAAGCTGATTTTTTTGTTACTTTATTCTTTATATACCACACACAGATTTTTTTCTTACAATTTTAAATAATATTAACGTATGTCGGTATGTTCCCTTTTATTAAATAAATAAAAAAAGTTAAAATATATTTCCATTTTCAAGATTGTTAGAAGTATTAACAATTCTCACAGCGCATTCGCGGTTCGTTTGCTCTATCTTCATATTTGGGCTTTATGAAGGGTTTATGAATAATTCAAAGATTTTTTTTATGTTCAGCACTCAATATTACTATTGTAAGAGTAAAAATATGTTAGTAAAATCATTCTAATTTCTATAATTAAACGAAATAAAGTTCCTAAATTCATATATACA
The DNA here is from genome assembly GCA_016802625.1 of Heliconius numata. Taxonomy (NCBI): domain Eukaryota; kingdom Metazoa; phylum Arthropoda; class Insecta; order Lepidoptera; family Nymphalidae; genus Heliconius; species Heliconius numata. The sequence goes on along the minus strand of JAEBDU010003768.1, from coordinate 491 downwards.
TGTGTGTAAAGAAAAACTAGTGACACGTTACTTCTTTGTCCTCTACCCGCAATTTTTTTTATCAGTGAACAAATTGTTAACAATTAAGATCAATTCCAAAAGGGTGCTTGTTATATAAGAGTTTTCAGCAGAGAGAGCCAAGTGTCAAGACACTCCGTTCTTTGCTTTCCTCTCAATTGCCTAGAGAATTTATTGGAAACTAAACGACATATCTTTATAGATAACTAAATTTAGAGATAACTAGATCTTATAGATAACTAGATTTAGAGATAAAAATAAATGTTGTTTAGAAAGAGGAACGACGTGGCTGTATAAGCGGATCAGTACTCGACATATGGCAAACAACACCTGCGGAAAAGCTTTCCGAGAATTTTTATCTGAATTCTAAAATTCTATGCGAGTTATTACAGTAAAAACTTAACTTTACCATAATTCATTTAAAATTAGTAAATAACACACATTTTAAATTCAATATGAAATATTGGTACTAA